>JANUWF010001150.1:432500-607500 GCA_026120185.1 Voacanga thouarsii
AGGATAAATAACTATAAACATAAAAATCTATAAAAAAAATATAAACTTTTAAAATAAAATGATGAGGTTTTCGATTACACAGTTAGGACTAAGATTAGGAAGAAAGAAAGAAAGAAAGAAAGAAAACCAATACCGCTGAGGCAAAATAATGCCATAAGATGCAGTCATTCAAAAGAAAAAGATCTATATGGATATAACCACCAATACACTAAATATTCTCAAATAAAACATAAATATTCATAACATAATAGGTTTATAATAAAAGATCCTTCTACTTATCTCTACGAATAAGTCCAGCAAATTAAATAACGTGTGAAAATATGTGTGACATGAAATTTCGATGAGTTTCGTATGCAGTTTTTAACATTTTAATTCATTTTCTTATGCATTTCACATTGCACAATACTCAAAGCAGGTTTTGGCTAAAATAAGAATTCTAAAACATATATTAATTGTGTGAGCTTTCAAATCAAATATCGTTTTCCGAGGATACATGTACATAATTCTATATTATACTTTTAAGTCAAAGAGATCACATACAAGTGTCCAAAAGATTAGTTGGAGTGGTACCCAACTCTCCAATAGGCCACTGGCGGGCACAATGCTCACTGCAGTTAGGTGATATTATACATGAAAAAACACGTAACTCTATCTTATTCATACACTACAAGAAAATGATATAATAATAATAAAACTTTAGTTAAAAACAAATTTTAGTCACTAGAAGTATCCTTTAGCAAGGAAAATTTTTATTTAGCGACAAAAGACTTTTGTCGCTACTAATTATGACATTCAGTGACAAAATTTGTATTTCCTAACTAAAAGTGATGGTTTTAACTTGAAAACAAGCGTATTAGCGAGGAAAATTTAAGTTTCCTTACTGATGATATATAATTGAGGAAAATTACGACATTCAGTGACAAAATTTGTATTTCCTAACTAAAAATGATGGCTTTAACTTGAAAACAAGCGTATTAGCGAGGAAAATTTAAGTTTCCTTACTAATGATATATAATTAACAATGAAAATTTATTCTCTAACTAAATTATCCTCGCTAATGATGAATCATCATAAACGAAAATTCACTTCCTAACTAAAAATATTAACTTTTATCACTATTAACTATAATTTTAATAACAAAATTAGCATTTCCTAACTAATACCTATCCTTAACTTTTTCAATATCTACAACATATCCCCAAAAATTTTACAAACTGATCCTTAAATTTTGTGCAATTGCAAAGCGAACCTAAAAATTTACAAATTGGTCCCTCAATTTTAGAATATTTACAATAAAATCCAAAAAAAATTACAACCTGGTTTCTAAATTTTTAAATATTTATATTATGACACCATTTGTAAAATGGTCCTTAAATTTTATATAATTATAAAACGACAGAAAATTTTGTAAATTTGTCCCTAAAATTTGGAATATTTACAAAATAATTCAAAAAAATTTATAAATTGATCTCTAAATTTTTAAATATTTATAATATATGTTGTGTGCATATATTTGTATGTATATATTTATATGTGTTGTAAATAAATACATATAAATATATATATTTGTATATATATATATGCAACACATATACACACACATAAACAGAGACACGCATATATATTGTCTTTATGTGTGTGTATATATGTTTATGTGTATGTGTATGTGTGTCTGTATACAAATGCGCATGTGTGTGTATATGTGTGTATTGTATATAAACAACAAAATTCTTCAATAATAATTCAAATTGTATAATGTATTTTATATGTATAAGTCCATCTATACTTCAGCCACTGAACTCTATCCACTAGGTTCTATTGAGGGAGTGGAAACCATTATCTATGCCCAAATAAAGGAAAATACACGGTTGAAATTCCCTCATGCATATCATACACTACAAGAAAAATAATAATTAGTGATATCAATTTGCGACAGCTTCTATGCTATCGTTAATTTGCAACAGAACAAAAATGGAAGTCAAAAATTAGGAAATAAATTTATTTTTTCACGGATTAATTAAAGTCCGTCACTAAACCGTCACAATTTGTGACAAATTAGCTATGCCTTTTTTCTAGTTATTCATTGGCACTAATAAAATTGAAAGCCATTGCAAATCCATTGCTAATTAGCGATGGCTTTGCAACGGCCTTTTTTGATATTTGATTAATACTAAAAAATTAAAGTTTCATCGCAAATCTGTTGCTAATTTGCGATGCATTTGTGATAACCGTCCAAAATTCAAAAATAAATTTAATTTTTAAAATTTTAAAAATGAGCCGTGGCAAATCTGTTGCCAATTTGCAATGGATTTGTGATGACCATTCAATATCGAAAATAAATTTATTTTTAAAATATGAAAAAATGAGACATTGCAAATCCATTGTTAATTAGTGACGGTGTTGTGATGACCATCCAAAATTTGAAAATAAATTTATTTTAAAAAAATTTTAAGAAAATGAGCCATTGCAAATTCGTTGCTCATTAGCAATGGATTTACGATGACCATCCAAAATTTGAAAATTCATTTATTTTTAAATTTTGAAAAAAAATGAACTGTTGCAAATCCGTCGCTAATTAGCTATGGATTTGTGATAGAAAATTATGTCATCGCTAATCCGTCACAAATCTCTTGCAAATCTATTGCTAATCCACAAAAAATATGTCATATAATTAATATATAGCATAATAAATCACAAGAACATCAATAACTTAGTGATGGAGCAAGTGCACCCTAACAAAAAGGACGTGAGTTCGAGCCTCATTCTAACATAATCTCATAATATTCTTCGCGGGGCGGGGCGGGTTGTGCGGGTCTGGTCTAGCTAGCCCGGGTTGGAGTAATAATTAATTTTTTAAAAATAAAAATCTTTGGCCATCGCTAAATTAATTATTTTTTTAAAAATCTAAATTAATTAATTTTGAAATAAAATTTTTTGTTCGACGCTAAATTAATATTTTTTAAATAAAAAATTTTGACTATCACTAAATTAATTAATTTTAATTACAAACTTAATTATAATGTCATCAATTAAATCACTGTAAATCCATCCCTGTTAGTGACAAATTTTAATTCGGTCGTTAATTGCGACACCCATTTTAGCGATAGTCGTAATCCGTCGCTAAACTCAATTATCGACGATAAAAATTGTTGTTAAATTGGTTTTATCTTGTAGTGATATATACATAGAGAAAATTAAATAGGAATTCTAGGCTAAATGGGATCACTATATGCAATTTAATGGGCCAAGAAAGGTTTACAGATGTTACCTTAACAGTTGAGCTTTAAGAATTTTTTGGTCCCGGTATTTAATTCTCTGCCTCTGGTTGTTCTCAACCTGCTGCAATCCAAATATAGGATCATTTCTCATAGAAATACACACGAGGATTGGTACTCAAACTTGCGTAAAAATCTATGCTAGAAGAATTTTAGTTGTGGCTGTAGTGTTTTTACGGTTTGGAGAAGAATGAAAATGATAAACCAAGGGGGGGGGGGGGGGTGGAGTGAATAATGTTTATGGCAAAGAAAAATAGATTTTCAAAGATTTTCTAAAATCTAGAAAGAACTCGAAAGTTGGTGATTTCAACAATGAAGCTTTTTTGTCCTAATTTAAATGCAGTCAATGATCTTTCAAAGTTCTACTAAAAGATGAGAATTAAACTATGTTCAAGGAGAAAAATAGCATATCGGCACCTAGATCTTACTTCAACGTAAATATATTAAATCAAATCAGTAAATGCAGATAGAAATGCTATATTTTCTAATTAGATGAACAGTGAAATTTCAATCGTAGAGATCGAAATAAATGCAAGAGAATAGACCCAAAGATTTGTAGTGGTTCAATCCTCAAATAATCTACATCCACTGCCATAAGCACACACTTAAGGATTTTAACTCAACCACTAAAACTTTTTTCCCAAGTCAACGGTAGTAGTTAACCACCAATCTTACAATAGAGGGTCACCACACTTAGTTTTACTCCCAATCTCCATATGCCCAACAATCAAGACTCATCCCAACTGAGTTTTACTTCCTTAACCTTGACATAGTTCAAATTTATGAGAGAATACGGATTAAGCTCACAAATTGAGGGAATGTACAGCAAATAAAGTAGTTTTACCTTTTTACCTTAAGAAAAATGAACTCACGTTGAAGCACAATATAGATGAGGGATTCTTATTTTTCAAGTGTCTTTGGATGTTTGTGATAGTGTTAGTGCAAATCTCTTTCTGAAAATCATGTTTAAATGGCTTTTATAGGTGTAGAAATCAAAGCCACAATTGCTAGTAATGGCTAGTTGCTACTATCAGCGTTTGCAGGATTTTGGACTCACAAAGTAAAAAATTGTGTGTTCGAAAAGCGAATACAAAACAACATTTTGTGCCACGAAGTATATTTTGAGTAATTTTCAGTTTTGGCATTTTGGAAACAAGCTTTGGGGGGCGTTTTGGATTCAAAGGTCTAGTTGAAAAATGACTTTACCAAAGTCCAAAACAAAACTTTTCTTCTAAAATTCTTTTACTGACAAAAAGCATGGATAAGAAGAATACCCACTTTTTGAAATAGTTTTGAGTGCTTTAATGCAAAATAAATTGAACCTAAGGTAAAGAGACATAGGAAATATAAATGATACTCGATGAATGGAATTTAGGTGTAGAAAAATAATACAATTTAAATCTATCCTTAGCCAAGTTTTAGTAAAAACATTAATCCCTAAATTACACATATGAGCAAATACACTCATTGTAAGTATAGTATAGGGAATTAACAAGTATCGATCTTCAAAGAATAACTACCATTAGTTACTGTTCATTCATTGTCTAATCGACCCAATAAAATGATAAAAGAATAAAAAGAAAAATAAAGAAAAATATATACAACTCAAGGATGAAAGGATATGCAATTTAGACAAATATTCTTGAAGACTTGGCAATGAATTACTTAGTAAATATCACAATTAATTATCATCTTGACATCATGAAGGAATTATAATAAAATCAATCATTTCATAAGTTATAGAGTTACTATTTCATGATTAAATTAGCAAATTTCCCAATCAAACCAACATAACAAAAAAATGCATAAATTCATCCTTCAACAATTATCCCGATGCTCTAAGTAATAATAAACAAGAAATTAGCCAATAATCCTATACTCTATGTGAAATCAACTAATCTTTGATTACCTTGGTTCTTTGTTCTTAATTTCATTTCCCAAGAGATAACAAATATGAAATCAATGAAATTAAATCATCTTCTAACATCATTTCCCAAGTCAATTAGAAGCAAATCTAAATTCATCAACTCTTTAATAATAAAAAATAATCAAATACTAAGAATGTTAATAAATTGATCAAATAGCTAAATTAACCCAAAAATCATGAATTCCAAAATAATGTCAAATTATAATAAAAGCATTAATTATATCATTAGTCTAGAAAAAAAAAAAGGTAAAAGAAAGAACTCATAGATAAGCCTTCCTTCTTCTCTTTGAAAACTTTCTTGAATAATGCCCCTTAATTAATGAATATCTTCTTTTTGTGATTGATTGGCAGCTTTGGTCCTTAGATTCATATGTTTTCTTTGTGTTTTTCTTGTTTAAATAGGCTCCCAAGATGCCAAAATTCATTCTCTAAGAGTTCTAGGTCGAGTATAAGTTGGAAAATACCAAAACTCTTAGGAAATTCCAAAATTTGCGTGCAACAAGAAAAATCGCGACTATTGGATAGCGTTGTGTTGGCACTGGCTGTGCTGAGCTGGCCGTGCTCTAGTCGGCCCGGTCTGCTCTGGTTTTCGGCTTGTTTTTCCCTTCGTTTTGTAATAAAACACCAAAATACTTTTCAAGGGTAAAATATCAAATATGAAAGAATATGACTAGTTATTTCATCAAATGTATCACAAAACATCCTCAAATAACTATGAATTTATTGATGAATTTAACCCCTATCACATTCCCCCACATTTGAATCTTTACTTGTCCTCAAGCAAAGTATTTAAGATAAGGAAAAACCAAGACAAACTCTCAGAAATTTTAACTAAAACAAAGCCACAATTCTCCTTCAAATTTTAGACATGATCTTGTCATTCTTTTAACCATTTGAAAACATTCACAAATTGAAGCACTAGATAAGACATGCCAAGGCCCTCGAAGTTAAGTTAAGCAAGTTTATACTCTAGTCTAAAAAAATTATTTCACCCTTCAAGCAAAAACATAGATAGTATGAATCATACAAGTGAAGCTATTTACCAACTCAAGCATTATAAACTCAGAAATTGCACAACTCAAGTAATGATTTAAGGAAAACACTTCACTCTTTTTTTGAAAGACTTAGGGAAATAATAGCCTTAAGTGAATAGATTTCTCTTTACATACCGTATTGGCCTCCTTTATAGTCATTATACATATTTTTTCATCATTTTCTTAATATTTTCTTTCTTTGCTCTTTCTTTTCTTTTTGCTTTTGGAATAGTCTCAAGAGAGTACACCAAACATTACTTGCTACTTCTCTCCATATTAACCCTATTTTTAGCAAAAAGGTCTTCAATCAATAAAAAATAAGAGCATTTTTTTCAACTTAAAAAGTTTTCAATTTACAAAACAATGAATTTTTTCACTCAATATTTTTTCAATTTCCTTATATTCCTTACTCATTACTCAAAGCCAAGCAAATTTCTAATCCATAATACAAGAGTTAGTCAACAACTTTCCCTACATTCATCACATTATCCACTTTTAAACTAGATGAATAAAATAACATTCAAACATTAATGCATAAACAAGATTAACTCAAATTCTCAGGACTCAACATATCCAATCTAATAAACCAATTCGTTGTTAATAAAAATCCAACCAATTGAATGACAAAAATCATAGCCCAAGTAAGAAAGATAACCACAACCTTATTATAAGTCAAAGCAATGAAAATCACAAGAATTTTGAAAAAATTTCAGCCAATATAGCCCAAAATTAGAGTACGTGGAATATATTATCAATTCTAAATTCTCCCCCACATTTAAACTGGACATTGTCCTCAATGGCAAAAAATATAACAATGAAAGTAAAACAAATGGACCAAAATAAATAAAGGGGAGAAGGATAAGAAAAGAAAATACTTCTATAATGGAGTAGCCTCAACATAGTTGAATCCAACACAATGAGTCATTGGGGAAATGTACCTAAACAAAAACACAAAAGAAACAAAAAACAGAAAACTAGAAAAGGAAAACAAACTAAAATAAAAGCAATACAGTAAAAAGAAAAAGAATTGAGAAGGACAAAAGGAATAAAATGTCATAAATCATGGAGTGTGACATCGAGATACTCTAAAATGCTAAGCTCATCACCCAAGTATGGCTTAATTCAACTTCCATTCACCTTAAAAACCCCCCTTAGTTGAGTAAGAAACATCAATAACCCAAAATAGACAAATTCGATGGATCTCGTATCGCCCCGACCACCTTAATTTTAACTCACCCGAAAAAAGGCTGAGCCTAGAATTGAATAATAACACCCTATCCCATTCTTTGAACTCTTGGGGGGAACGAATGTGCTTATCATGCCAACATTTCATCTTATCCTTGTAAATTTGAGAATTATGATAGGCATCATTATGCCACTCCTCCAACTCATTCACTTGAAGCAATCTCCGTTGTCCTGCCAGCTGAAGATCAAAATTGACAAGCTTATTTATCCAATGAGTCCTATGTTTGACTTCCACAGGCAGATGACAAGACTTCCCATACACCAATCTATAAGGGGTTATACCGATAGGAGTTTTGAAAGCAGTTTTATAAGCCCAAAGAGTATCGTCCAATTTCAAACTCTAACCTTTTCTTGTATGAGTAACCACTTTTTCTAAACTTCTTTTTAACTCTCTATTTACCATCTCAACTTGGCCACTTGTTTAGGGGTGATAGGGGGTAGCAAACTTATGGGTAATGCCTAAGTGTTTGAGAACCTTGTCCATTTAACTATTACAAAAGCGTGTTCCCTATTACTAATGAGTACTTTTGATACACCAAATTGAGTAAACAACTTTTTAAGAAATTTTACTATAACCCGTGCATCGTTAGTGGGCAAAGCTTGCACCTCAACCCACTTAGACACATAGTCAACTGCAACTAAGATGTATTTGTTACCTAAAGAATTAGGAAAAGGCCACATGAAATCTATCCCCCCAAAAATCAAATATTTCACAAGCTTGAAAAATCTACAATGGCATCTCACTAGATTTAGAAATATTACCTGTACATTGATACCTATCACAATTTTAAACAAACCTGTGAGAGTCATTAAAAAGTGTTGGCCAATAGCATCCAAACTCAAGCACATTTCTTGCAGTGTTGTTAGCTTGGTAGTGGCCTCCCGCAAGTCCTTCATGACAATGCTTTAAGATGTTCGCACTTTCCTCGGAATCCACACACCTTCGAATAATTTGATCTGCACAACACTTGAACATGTAAAGATCTTCCCAAAAGTAATGCTTTACTTCAGAGAGGAATTTCTTCTTTTCTTGCGATGGAAATGCATCAGGAATAATTCTTGCAACCAAGTAATTAGCAAAATCCGCAAACCAAGGAGTTTGAGAAATCTCACCATCCACAAGTAGACGTTATTCATCAGGGAAGGTGTCACTGATGTCTTCTTCGACCAAAGGTTCTAAGTTGGGATTTTCCAACCTACATAAGTGATCTGCAGTCAAATTTTTTGCTCCCTTTTTATCCCTAATCTCCAAGTCAAATTCCTACAGCAATAACACCCATCTTATCAATCTTAGTTTGGAATCATGCTTGGTTAGTAAGTATTTAAGAGCAGAATGGTTTGTATACATAATGACTTTGGACAAAACAAGATAAGAACGGAATGTAACAAAAGTAAACACTATTGCAAGTAATTCTTTTCCGTTGTGGTATAGTTCTCTTGTGCTGCCATATGAGCCTTGCTTGGATAATAGATTGGTTGAAAATGCTTATTCCTCCTTTATCCAAGCACTACGCCTACTGCATAGTCACTTTCATTACATTTTAATTCAAAAGGAAGAGATCAATCCGGTGCAATTAAAATAGGAGAGTTGATCAATTTCTTTTTAAGCACCTTAAAAGTATTGAGACATTTATTATCAAAATTAAAAACAACATCCTTTTCAAATAAAGAAGTAAGAGGTTTAAAATTTTTTAAGAAATCTAAGATAAACCTCCTATAAAAACCTACATGACTAAGAAAGCTTCAGATAGCCTTTACCAAAGCCAGAGGAGGAAGTTTCTCAATTGCTTCAATTTTTTCTCTACTAACCTCAATTCATTTCCTTGAAATCTTATCTCACAACACAATATCTTCTTGCATCATAAAGTAACATTTTTTTCAATTAAGCATGAGGTTGGTCTCTTCACACCTTTGAAGCACTTTTTCTAGGTTAGCCAAACACAAGTTAAAAAAATCACAAAAAACAGATAAGTCATCCATAAATACCTCCATGATGTCTCCCACAAGTTTTTTGAAGATAGCCATCGTGTATATTTGGAAAATTCTCGGACCATTACAAAGACCAAAAGGCATACGAGAATATGCAAAAGTACCAAAAGGGTAGGTAAAGGTAGTTTTCTCTTAGTCCTCCGGTGCTATGAGAATTTGAAAGTAACCAAAAAAACAATCTAAGAAACAATAAAATCCATGTCCGACTAGTCTTTCTAACATTTGATCAAGAAAAATGAGAGAAAAATGGTTCTTCCTAGTTGCCTCATTTAACTTTCTATAATCTATGCAAACCCTCTAACCGGTTAACAATCTCATTGGGATCAACTCACTTTTTTTCATTAGGGCTTACTGTCATTCATCCCTTCTTTGGTACCATTTGTGTTGGACTCACCCAAATATTATCAGAAATGGGGTAAATGATGCCTGAATCTAAGAGTTTAATTACTTCACCTTTTACCACATCATTCATATTTGGGTTCAACCTATGCTGGGGTTGCACACGGGCTTTGCTCCATCTTCTAGAAATATTTTGTGAGTGCAAAATGAAGGGCTAATTCCCTTAATATCCGTGATCTTTCATGCTATAACTCCATTATATTTTCCTAAAAAGCTTACCAATTTAGACTTTTGCTATGATCACTGGCAATATTCTTCTGTTAGCCAAAAAGACGTATTCCAAGTGCTCGGTGAGGTCTTTTAGGTCCAATTCTAGTGGTTCCTTAATGGATGACTTCATCCTTCCCAAACTGCAATTTTTTATTTCTTCGGACTCTCCCAACTCAATGGTTTTATTTGAATCCTCCAAATATGCAATTGAGTCCTCTATCAATTCTAGAGAGAAATTGGACAATGATTCCTGCACAAAATCAAAGATAGACTCATCAAGAATATTAATCCTAAAACAAGAATCATTAGAAGATATAAGATGTTACATGCTTTTATGGATTTGAATAATGACTTCTTCATCCCCAGCCCTAAATGTTAACTTCCCCCAATGAATATCAATTAAAGCTTTGGAAATAGTTAGAAAAGGTTGGCCTAGGTTTAAGGGAACTTTAGAATCTTTATCCGTATCAAAAATAACAAAATTCACAAAAAATATAAATCTATCCATTTTAACAAGTACGTCATCTACTATTCCCTTAGGGAATTTGATAGACCTATCTGCTAGTTGTATACTCGTCCTAGTGGGTTTAGGCTCACTTAGGTCCAGTTTTTTGAAAGTTTGGTACGGAAAAAGATTAATGTTAGCACCTAAGTCCGCTAATGTATTGCAAAATGTAAGAATACCAACAAGACAAAGAATAGCAAAACTCCCAGGATCATTTTCTTTGCATAGCAAATTCTATTGGTTTTGCAAGATAGCAGAGCATTCTTCATTTAAAACTATAGTGGACAATTCTTCCAAACTCTTTTTATTAACAAGCATGCTTTTGAGAAACTTTGCATATTTGGTCATATGTATCAAAACCATACTAAGTGGGATGTTTTTGTGTAGTTATTTGAAAATTTCTAAAAACTTATCAAATTGTGCATCATTTCTCGCTTTTTGTGTTCGAGTGGGTTAAAGAACCGATGGTTGAAAACCTAGATTTTTGGCTTGATTTTCGAGTAGGGCATAGAGAGGGGCCGGCACGGGTCTAGCTTCTTGAGCTGTCACTGGTTCCTTGTTGGAATCAGGCAGCTCCTTACTGTTCCTCAATATAATGGCAGCTAAATCCTCTTGAGTTCATAACCCTAATGGTGACCATTCTTGAGATTTTAACAGTAGATCAGTTAAAAACCAAATTTACCTCTCCATGTTTCGAATCATTTCCTCAAATTTGGCAAGCATGTGATCTTTTTCATGAAATTGTTTGGTCCCTTTGGTTGCAAATTTTTCTAATACCCCTTCTAGAGCAGTTGAGTTCGATGGTAGAGGTATCATCTTTTGGGAATTGTAAGGACATTGCCCTACATTCCAATTGGCCATGTTACTTGGATGTGGTAGCTTGTTAGTATCATACAGACATAGTACAATATTGAATCAAGTTAGTGAATTAAGATACAATTATACACAACAAGATATGACATGTATTTACACAACAAACATATATACATATATACATATATACATATATACATATATATATATAAACATGGTTAAATTAATGAAATCCAAGCTTTTATAATATTATTTCCTGGAAATGGCATAAAAAACTTGATGCATAAAATTTGGATGTAGAAAAATCATACAATTTAAATCCATCCCTTGCCAAGTTTTAATTAAAATATTAATCCCCAAATTACATATATGAGCAAGTATACTCATTGTAAGCATAATATAGGGAATTAATGAGTATCAATCCTCAAGGAACAACTACCATTAGTTACTGTTCATTCATTGTTTGAGAGACCCAATAAAGTGATGAAAGAATAAAAAGAAAGTAAAGAAAAATATATACAAAATATTCTTGAAGACATGGTAATGAATTACTTAGTGAATATCAAAATTAATTATCATCTTGGCATCATGAAAGAATTATAATAGAATCCAATCGTTTCCCAAGTCATAGACTCACAATCTCTAATTAAATTAGAAGATTTTCTAATCAAACCAACATAACCAAAAAAATGCATTAAACTCATCCTTAAACAATTATCCCTATACTCTTGGTGAAATTAACTAATCTTTGATTACCTTGGTTCATTGTTCTTAACTTCATTTTTCAAGAGATAACAAATATGAAATCAATGAAATTAAATCAACTCCTAACATCGTTTCCCAAGTTAATTAGAAGCAAATATAAATTCATCAACCCTTTAACAATCACAAGAAATCAAATACTAAGAATGATAATAAATTGATTAAATATCTAAATTAACCCAAAAATAATGAATACCAAAATAATGTCAAATTACAATAAAAATATTAATTATATCATTATTCTAGAAAAAGAAAATAAAGGTAAAAGAAAGAACTCATAGACAAGCCCTCCTTATTCCCTTTGAAGACTTTGTTTAATAATGTCCATTGATTGATGAATCTCCTCTTTTTGTGATTGATTGACAGCTTTGATCCTTGGATTCATATGTTTTTCTTGTGTTTTCCTTGCTTAAATAGGCTCCCAAGATGCCAAAATTTGTTCCCTAAGATTTCTAGGCCAAGTACAAGTTAATTAGAAAATATAAAAACTCTTAGGAAATTCCTAAATCCGTGTGCTACAGGAAAAATCATCGCCATTGGATAGCGTTAGGTCGGCACCGATTGTGTAGGCTCTGGTTGACTTGTTCAGTTCTGTTTTTTGACTCGTTTCCTCTATTTCCAAACTTGGACCCGCCCTAGCTCCGTGGGACAACGGCGATGGTTTTTCATCATTTTCCCCTTCGTTCTGCAATGAAACACCAAAATACCTTTCCAAGAGTAAAATATCAAATATGAAGGAATATAACTAGTTATTGCATCAATTGTTTCACAAAATATCATCAAATAACTATGAATTTATTGATGAATTTAGCCCCTATCAATACCTTAACCATAATTTCCTAGTCTATAATTCTTCAAGAATCTCTATGAGATGCAACTTCTTCATAAGGATCTTTGACTTGATCAATCCTTCTTGTGCCTCATTATTTCTAAGTTACTTATCAATCCTTTTTGTATGACTTGAAGAACCGTGGTTAAGTTTGTCATAATCTAAAGAGCCTATTACATTCAAATCACACATATTAGTCCATATCAATATTTATCATTTATCAGAACACTGGAGAATGCCCTTTCGGCTAACAATCTCCCCCTTTTTAAATGATGACAAACTTGATGGATTGTGATGAAAAAAAATCATATGAATCATGTGAAATTGAGAGATATAAGAATTTATATTTTATGTGCGATCTCTTAATCATAAAGCTAAATAAGTGATAATGAGTAATATTAGAGAGTTTAAGCATATTCTCATAAATCGGGCTCAATGAGCCGATGGCCCAGCCAACCTCCGTATCCTCCATACTTCCATTTAAAATGACTATTTCATAAGAAAATAGCCAAGAATTGGTCATTAGATATATAAATATGTTAGCACAAAGATTCACACAGGGATATGTACATATGTGCAAATGGAAATGTAGAAGATAGTCAATAGCTATTATTGCTCCCCTTTTCTATACGTATATGAATAGTAGATAGAAGGATAGTATTATGTACTAGTAGATAAAATTGATTTTGTGATTTTGGACTTCTAAAATATGCATTAAAAGAGAGAGAGAGAGAGAGAGAGAGAGAGAGAGAGAGAGAGAGAGAGAGAGAGAGAGAGAGAGAGAGAGAGAGTGCAACCTTATAAGAACATGTTTCGAACTGGGAATTTAGATTTAGGATTACCCCCCTGTGTTTGTGTAGGGTTTGATCAGAGTCTCAAAATAATCCAAAAGAATTTTGTATCACAGATTAAATCCAACTTTAGTTCAAATCATACACATCTAATCTCATCACATAACATCTAGACAATCCGGTCTCAAGAGTCATCAATATCAAAATCCAGTTCTCAATTTATCCCAACACACTCAATTCATCTCAAATTATCCACAACACATGCATCCTCAATCTAGTCATCATAATCTATCTAAGTTGTTCTCTGTAGTCATCACAGTCATTGCAATCTTAAATTAGCCATTGTTATCACAGTTTTCATTTAGCCACTGTTATTAGTCATCACAATCACAATCTCAAATTATTTCTCCCCCTTTTGGCATTAGTTAAAACAAGAGAAGACAGAGCAAATAAATGAGTGAGACAGA
The DNA here is from genome assembly GCA_026120185.1 of Voacanga thouarsii. Taxonomy (NCBI): domain Eukaryota; kingdom Viridiplantae; phylum Streptophyta; class Magnoliopsida; order Gentianales; family Apocynaceae; genus Voacanga; species Voacanga thouarsii. The sequence continues at coordinate 446,747 of JANUWF010001150.1, forward strand.
TAAACAAAAATAGCATGATATAGTAGATAGAAGCAAATGTAAAAAATAAATAAACAAGTGCAGCATAATATAAAAATTGTTCAGCAAAATATAAAAGTTGGTTAGCTAATTTTCTTCATGATTTTCACATCATGCTTGTTTGTAGAGATGGCCATGTCATCTTGAATGACCACAGTTTCAGGGTTATCATCAGTGCCACCCTTCTTGTGCTGTCCGGCAAGTCTGCTAGATTTTCTTTTGAACACAACATGCTTTTGTCGTTGGCCTGAGAAGCTACTAAGGGCTGCTGGTTTAGCCTGCTTGGTAGGAATTGAGGCAGCAGTGGTCTCAGTGGTTTTGGCAGCAGGAGGTTCTTCAATAAGTTCAGTAGGAGGGCCTTTAGTAGGATCAACATCAGTGTCCTTAGCTGATAAAAGGAGATCAATTTCTAGTTCTTGTTCTTAAGGAGGAATTTGCGCTTCAGAGACGGCTACAGTATTAGACTGCTTCTTTTCCATAGTTGTTAGTTGACTTCCCAGAGTTTGCAGTTTACTCTTCGCTTTTGCACTCAAGACATCTATTTTGGCAGCCAAGAGATTTAGAGCATCTAGAATGCTTTATGTTAGCTCATTTCCTTTAGTCTTTTGCCTGGCCTTGCTCGATAATTCCTCTTAACTTTCATCTTTCCGTTTTGCTCTACTTGTGGTAGCAAAGGCAAGTTTCCTGCTTTTAGCCTTGACCTTGAGTAGTTTTTCTTTTTCCTCATCTGTGGCATCCCTCAGCAGAATCCACTGATTATCCATCAAGATAAACCCCATCTTTTCAAATGAGTCCTTGTTGTAGACATTTACCTTGGAATACTCAGTGGCAACCACCCTTAGATCCATATTGAAATGTTTGAACAACTTAGTTAGGAGATTTCCAAAGGGTAAAGCTTTATTGATGGTATTCCCAGATTGAGTCATTAATCTTGTAGCTAAAAATCCAAAATTTATAGGCCCGCCTTCTGATAATGCCATAATTACCACCATCTATATATTGCTTACTAAGGTTTTGTGCCCAAAACTTAGAATGATCATAGTTGAAACCATGTGATGAAGCAGTCGGCCCATACCGTTCAACCACTTAGTATTGTGTTCACTTGAGTTTTTAAAACTCTTCTTATGAACCTACTCTCAAACCTCCGTTAACTTAAAAAATCAAAATTCTCAAGCAATTTGTTCATTTTGAAGAACTGTACTCCTCCATCCTTCATATCAAAGATTATGTTTAGTAGTCGGTGGTCGAATTCAAAATTTACACCCCAACCCATGAGGTATACCACTACACTAAAAACCCATCCCTTGTTTCATCAAGTCTTCCTTTTCTCAAATTTGAATAAAATTCCCAAACTAATATTATATGCAATTTTTCATTCATAGACAATAGATCACCCCAACCAATCGATATTTGAACAATTCCAGAATATTTGTGAAATTTAAAAAGGCATCTGTATCAACCCGATAACCAGCAATGATTGTTCTATTCCTATATACCTAATCATTATAATCATTTTCACATTTCGAGTTAAGAAATTGGGGTACTTTAATGTCAATGCTTTCTTTATTAGATAGGTGCTTTGATAAAGCAGTATAAGAGGTTGGTTCAATGACTGCCACATTCTTTTCATTTTTCTTTCCAACTGCTTATATAGGGGTGCCTAGTTTTTTTCCTGCTACTTTGCCCTTCTTGGTCTCTTTTGCCATTGTTCAGTTGCTTTGTTGGTTTCAGAGTTTTAGCCATGGCAGATGAGATTTCAAGGGTTTTATCTCTCTAGTTTTGGCATGAGAATAGTGTGTAGAGGAAATAGAGAGAGATGACAATTTCAGATTTTGAAAAAGAGAAACTGATTTAAGTGGGTTTGAAATCCTTTGGTCTTTACAAGGTATTAAGTGGATAAGTACAATTAAGTTATTGAAAAATGTGATTTTATAGAGATTTGAATAGATATTTTAACCGGGGGGAGGGAGGAGAGAGAGAGAGAAAGAGAGAGAGTATTTGTGGCTGAAAGAAAAAAGCATGAATATTTAGAGCTTGAAATTTTGAAAGGTTTGGGCACAGAAATTGCTAATCCAAATTGTCTATCCAAACGTGGATTACACTTGGCAATAAGATGCTGCAAATTTTGATTTGAAACTTAATCCAGAATACCTATCCGATTTTGTTAAAGGGTATTTTGATTTGAGAGATAGTTCTAGTGAGGTTTATTTTTGGATTCACATCTTCCAATTTCAGCATCCAACAGCTCCATCCAAAATCATACTTCGTTGGTATCTTGCAAGAACAAATAGTTTACTCCAAAAAAAATTAATTTCATAATCAAGTAATTCCCAAACATCTTCTCAGATGATTGAACCTATCTTCAGCCAATGGTTTGTTAAATATATCTGCAAGTTGGTCATTAGAAGAAATATATTCAACAAAAACATCGCCCTTAAGTACATGATCTCGAATGAAATGATGTTTAATGTCAATATACTTAGCTCTTAAGTGCTGAACATGATTTTTGGTTAAATTTATAGCAATAGTGTTGTCACACAGAATAGGAACATACTTAAAATCAAGGCCAAAATCGAGTAATGTATGTTTCATCCATAGGGTTTGAGCACAACAATTTCCTACAACTATATATTCAGCTTCGATTGTTGAAAGAGACACACAAACTTAGTTCTTGCTGTACCAAGAAACTAATGATTGTCCATGAAATTGACAATGCCCACTGGTACTTTTTCTTTCAACTTTACAACCTATATAATCTGCATTTCTATATCCTATAAAATCAAAAGAGTTAGTTCGAGGATGCCATAATCCATAATCACGTATCTCATCAAGTATCTAAAAATACATTTTATAGTGCATAAATGTGACTCTTTTAGGACAGGATTAGAATCTTGTACAAAGGCAAGCCAAGAACATGATATCAGGATGGCTAGCAATGAGATATAAAAGGCTTCCAATCATATCTCAATATTTTGATTCATCTACATTCTTACACTTTTCATCGTTGTCAAGCTTTAGTGAAGTGTTCATAGGTGTACTGATTTCTTTTACTCGATTCATTCAAGCAATTCTTTAGCATGATTGGCTTGATTTACAAAAGATCCCATCATTGGTTTGCTTAATTTGTAGCCCAAGAAAGAAGTTGAGTTCTCCCATCATACTCATCTCAAACTCTTGTTATATGGTCTTAGCAAATTTCTTACATAAAGATTTATTAGTAGCTCTAAAAATGATGTTATCAATATATATTTGAACAATAAAGAGATCATCAGATTTTTCAATTTTGATGAATAATGTGCTGTTAATAGCACATCTTGAAAAACCTTTAGAAAGGAGAAAGCCGCTAAGTCATTCATACCAAGCACGAGGAGCTCGTTTTAAGCCATAAAGAACTTTGGAAAGTTTGAAGACATGATTTGAAAAAAATTCATGAATAAAACCATGAGGTTGCTCTACATATACTTCTTTTTCAATAAAACCATTTGAAAAGGCTCTTTTAACATCCATTTGATAGAGCATGAAACCTTTGAAGGATGCCAAAGCAAGCAACATTCTAATAGATTCTAGTTTAGCCATGGGTGCAAATGTTTCATCATAATCAATGCCCTTCTCTTGATTGAATCATTGAGCAATAAGTCTGGCTTTGTTTCTAATAACAACACCATGCTCATCAAGTTTATTTTTGAATACCCACTTGGTGCCAATCACAGGATGGTCAAGTGGTCTAGGAACAAGTTTCCAAACTTGATTTCTCTCGAATCGATTTAATTCTTCTTGCATGGCCATAATCCAAAAATCATCACACAAAGTCACATCAATGCAATCAAATTCAATGCCTGAAAGTAAGGTAAGATTATCAATAAAATACCATATGGTTTTCACACCAGAGCTTGGATCTTTTTAATTTGTTCTTTTGGATGTCCGAGTTTGTATTTCCATTCCTTTGGTAGACTTTGATTAACTTGATCTTCATCTCTTTGCTCACTATCCTCAGCTTGCTATTCTTCCAAGTCTTCTTCTTTAACATGGTTGTCAAGTGATAGAGCCTTGTGATGTTCAATAATATTTTCCATTGAAGTACCTACATCATCATCATCTCTTCTAGAGGAATATATATTAGCTTCACCAAATACAATATGTACGGATTTTTTCACACATAGATTTTTTAATTGTATACTGTAAATGGTATTTTATTAGAAGAGTATCCAAGAAATATAACCTCATCTGATTTGCTATTGAATTTTCCAAGATTGTCTCGAATATTGAGAATAAAACATTTACATCCAAAAACTTTGAAATATGAAATGGATAGGACTTTGTCAAATATAAGTTCAAATGGTGTTTTCCTAAGAAAAGGTCTTAGCATAACTCTATTTACAATATAGCATGCTGTATTTACAGCTTCCGCCTAGAAATATTTTGGAAGAGAATTTTCACAAAGCATTGATCTTGCTATTTCTTTCAAGGTCCTATTCTTCCTTTCAATCACACCATTTCATTGAGAAGTTTTTATAGCTAAAAAGTTATTGAGAGACACCATTCTCATCACAAATTTTTGTAAACTCATGGTTGGAAATTTCTCTCCTATTGTCACTTCTAATTCAAATCTATTTACTCCCAAGAGAATTTTGAACATGGTTGAGTAGTTTTAAAAATTCAGAGAATGCTTCATCTTTTTGTGCAAGAAACAAGATCCAAGTGAATCTCGAAAAATAATCTACTAATATATAAGCGTACCTCTTACCACCAAGGCTAGTGGTCCTTATAGATCTGAATAAATCCATATGAACAAGTTCAAGAGGTTTTGATGTTAAAATTATTTTCTTGGGTTTAAAGGATGTCTTGGTTTGTTTTCTAAGTTGGCAAGCATCACACAACCTATGCTTATCAAATTTCAATAGATACATGGCCTAACCTTCTATGCCAAAGGTAGCCATCATCATCATTTATGGAAAAACATTTTATATCATGAGTAATAAAATCATCAAGATGCAACGTATAGACACTTCCAATATGATTTGAAATAAAAATGATTTCATCACTAGAATTATCAATGATGGTGCATGAATGTTTTTCAAATTTAACTTTACAACCATTATGAATAATTGGCTAATATTGAGCAAATTGCACTTCAATCCATCAATAAACTACACTTGCTTAATAATAGTAGAGGATCCCTTATCAATATTACCTATGCTAAGAATTTTTCCCTTTTTCTTGTCTTCAAATGTGACAAATCCATCATTTGTAGCTTGAATGTCCTCCATTAGTGCTGCATTTCCAGTTATGTGTCTACAACATCCACTATCCAAATACCACTTTGTAAAGCTCATCTTATGTGGTAAATGTACCTATATATAAGATGGAAGAGTGACCTTTGGTACCTATTCTTTTTTGGGTCCTCGGGGGTTAGCAATCGTTCCTTTAATTCTTCATACTATTTTTACCCCAGATTTTACTTTCTTCCTAACATGACACTTGGATGCATTGTGTCCATTTTTACCAAATATGCACAATAAGTATATGTTATATATGAAGTGCTAGCTTTCATAAAATGAGATTTATAATTTCCAGCTTTGTTTATATGCCTATATCGAAGACCATTTCTATCTCCAGCTATATGTTGCATTCCAAGCAATTTATCTAGATTGTTTTTGCTATTTATAAACTTCTCAATGCATGTAGAGAGATCATCAACTTTCATTTTCATGTCATCAAAGTCACTAAGCATAATTTCAAGAGATATCACTTCGTCGCATAAGCATTTGTTCTCAAGTGACGTATAGTGCAAAGAAGTTAAGATAATATCTTTTTCAATATATGAACAATTAATGGAATCAAGTAAAACTTTGTTCTCACTTAACAGCTTAGCATTGTCATCTAACAAGGAATCAATTTTCATTTTCATTTCCTTATTTCTTTTAGACAGCTTTTTGAGTTCATTGAACATGTCAACAAGAAGCTCACTCGGATCATCTAAATTTTCACAAGCAGAATCATGTAGTTCAATTACAGAATTAAAAGGAGTAAGCTTTGCCTTTTCTCCTATAGCCATGAAGTATATGTTGGCTGTTTCATCTTCAGATTCACTACATTTTTCAGTTCTGGATCCATCTTGATCCTAAGTCTCGATCAATCCTTTTCTTTTTCTTGGCCTTAATGTTCTTTCTTTTCTTTTTGTTTCGATTGACCTCCCTTTCTTTTGCTATTGGACAACCAACAAAAAAATATTTCGTTCTTTTACAATCATAACATTGAGGTTTGAAGGATGAAATTTGTCCATTCTTTTTGACAATTTTTTTTGCCCCTTTTGAAGTTGATTTTTCTGAACATCTTCCTGAACTTTCTAGCAACCATAGCCAACTCTTCGGTGTTTAAATCAGTGCCATAGTCACTTTCGGATTGTTCACTGTTAGCTTCATGATTAGTAGATTTCAAGGCAGTTCTTCTTGTCCCTCTATCATCATCATCATGTTCTTAAAACCTTTTGAGTTTTATTTCATGAGTTAAAAGAAACATAATCAATTCTTCGGTAGGTAGATTACTCAAGTCTTTAGATTCTTCCATAACCAAGGTCTTAGGTTGTGAGCTTTTTGGCTAGACATCGAGTATTTTTTTTTTTCTGCTTTGAAAAGAAATAGATTTTCTCATAAGTCTTCAATCCATTCATAATATTTGTGAATCTAATGAACATTTTAGTTATATTCTTATTTGGTTTGATAGTAAACAACTCATAGTCACAAACCAAGAGTTCTAACTTAAATTCCTTTACTTGATTTGTTACCTCATGCGTGACTTTAAGTAAATTCCACATTTCATAAGTTGAATCACAACCACTGACTTGGTTGTATTCATTTCATCAAGGGCACAACACAATAGGTTCATTGCCTAAAAATTTAGGATCATTTTTGAGGTATCCTCACTGTCATATTCATCACTTTGTTTAGGCACTTTTTTGCCTCCGACAATTTTGAATGGAACAAATGGTCCTTTTTTAATAAGATTCCATGGCTCAAAGTTGATTGAGCATATATAAATTTTCATTCTATTTTTTCAGAATATATAATTACTTCCATTGAACAATGGTGGTCTGTTAGTTGAAGACCCCTCAATATATGGTAGGGATAAAGTGTTTGCCATTTGGATATTTCCTATAAGGCTGTTTGGCCGAAAACAATAAAGACCAATGCTCTGATAATAATTGATAAACCTTAGAGGAGAGTGAATAAGGTTTATGACAAACAAAAATAGATTTTCAAATATGTTCTAAAATCTAGAAAGAACCCAAAAGTTGGTGAGCTTCAACAGAGAAGCTTTTCTGTTCAGATTTAAATACAATCAGGGATCTTTCAAAATTCTACCGAAAGATGAGAATTAAACTATGTCCAAGGAGACAAATAGTGGATCGACACCCAAATTTTACTTCAACATAAATATATTAAATCAAATTAGTAAATGTAGATAGAGATGCTATATTTTCTAATCAGATGAACAATGAAATTTTAGTCATACAAATCAAAATAAATGCAAAATAATGGACGCAAAGATTTATAGTAGTTCGATCCTCAAATGATCTATATCTACTACCTTAAGAACACACTTAAGGATTTTAACTCAACCACTAAAACCTTTTTCCCAAACCAATAGTGGTAGTTAACACCAATCTTATAATAGAGGATTACCATACTTGGTTTTACTCCCAACATCTATATACCAAACAATCAAGGCTCACCCCAACTAGATTTTACTTCCTTAATCTTGACACAATTTAGATTTATGATAGAATATAGATTAAGCTCACAGATTGAGTGAATGTACACCAAATAAAGCAGCTTTACTTTTTCACCTTTAGAATAATAAATCTTTCTTTGAAGCACAATGTGGATGAGAGATTCTAATTTTTTAAGTGTTTTTGGATGTTTATGAAAGTGTTAGTGCAAATTCTTAACTAAAAATTATGTTTACATGACTTTTATAGGGATAGAAATCAAAGCCACAATGTCTAGTAATGGCTAGTTACTACTGCTAGCTTTTATAGGATTTTAGACTCACATAGTAAACAATTGTGCATCCAAAAAGTGCATCCAAAATAACATTTTGTGCCACGAAGCATATTTTGAACAATTTTTAGTTTTGGTATTTTTGAAACAAACTTTGGAGGGTGTTTTGGATTCAAAGGACTAGTTCAAAAATGACTTTACCAAATCCAAAACAAAACTTTTCTTCTAAAATTCTTTTATGGATAAAAAACATGGATAAGAAGAATATTCTCTTTTTGAAATAGTTTTTAGTGCTTCCATATGAAATAAATTGAACTTAAGGTAAAGAGATATAGAAAATATAAATGATACCTTAACTATAATTTCCTAGTCTATAATTCTTCAACAATCTCCATGGTATGCAACTTCTTCATGCGGATCTTTCACTTGATCAATCATTCTCGTACCTCATTATTTATAAGTTGTTTATCAATCTTTTTTCTAAGGCTTGAAGAACTGTGGTTAAGCATGTCATAATCCATAGAGTCTTTCACATACAAATCACATATGTTAGTCCACATCAATGTTTATCATTTATCAAAACATAGGAAAACGACCTTTGGGCTAACAGAAAAAGCTCTGTGTTTGTGTGTGTGTGTGTGTGTAATATAATATAACGGGGTGATGTATATATATCCACACACACACACACACATACACACAAACACGTTTTTGTCTCTTGAATAAAATCTAATCCTTTTAGGAAACAACTGCAAAGTGTTTTATTTTAGTTATAGGCTTGCATTTTCAAAATTGCAACAAAGCCTTTGAATTATCAAAATTTTATAATTCAACTACAAGGGTTCAGTATTTGTAATTTTGACCCCAAAAATTATAACCAGTTTATAATTAGCCCATAAAATTATTTCTTCTCACGAATTAACCCCATAATTATCTTATAATATTTTGAGTAACTGAGAAAGTGATAATCTCAAGCCTTTAGCAAGATAACTGAGATCCTCCAGAATTTGTGTCAAAAAGGAACCCCTAGTGGAGAAGATAAAGCTTTAGAGTGGTTTCTAAAGTTCCAATCACCCACTTTCCACGTCGAAGCCAAACAAAAACAAAAGGCAGAGATGTGGATAGAGGACAAGGAAGATATCTTTCAAACTTTACATTATTCGAAAGAAAGAATGGTTGAATTTGTGGCTTTTCGTTTGAGAGAACCCACTAGAGATTGGTGGTTGCGTGTGCAAGAAGCATGGGAACAATTTGAGTTGGAATGGAATTGGAACACTTTCTTAGACATATTTTGTGCTGAATTTATTCCTCAATGGATTGTGGAGAAACAAGAAAATGAATTTCAAAACTTGAAGCAAGGGAATATACCTGTAGCACAATATGCAGCACAATTTAATAGGTTATCTAAATACTGTCGAAGGTTGATAGACACAGAGCAAAATCGAACACGACATTTTGTTAAGGGTTTAAGATAAGAGTTAAGGAGAGCTTTAGCGCCCTTTCCATTGACTATGTATGTTGCTGCTGTAGATGCTGCCACACGGACAGAGAATAAAGACAAGAGTAGAATCATGAATAATATTACTTCTCCAATCAAGCATTTCTTTATGAAAGACCAGCAGAGCAACGGGGGAAAAACAAAGAGAAACAAGCAAAGATTACTTTGGCAGAAGTTGTATCGAATATGGGAACTTGTTACTATTGTGGAAAGAAAGGGACATAAAAAGAGGCATTGTTGGTTTAAGGGCACACACGAAAAATATTTTAATTGTAGAGATAGCACTCACCTTAGGAAGAATTGCTCGAGATTGACTAAACAAGAAAGCCCTGCTTCACCACCATATCCAACAAATCAAGCCAACATAGTAGGAACCAATGGAGGAAACAATGCAAGGCCACAAGAAAAAGCTAAAGTATTTGCTCCGAATAGAAAAGACTTGGGAGCTGAGACTGCAGTAGTTGAAGGTACGCACAATATTTGAAATTAAAACGTGTTGATTGATTCCAGTTCTATGATCTTAAATAAATAAATTATGTGCATATCATTAGGGATGGTCTAGAATTACCATATATTTTGATATTAAGTACTTTTTTGTGAAATGGGGCTATTTACAAGAGTGAAGGATTAAAGTGGAAAAAAAAGAAAAACTTATGCTTTACACCTGGATACCTCAAAGGAAAGGCTAGGAGCCATTTTAGTGCAAGATAATGAAGTTATTGTATTTAATGGAACTCAAGCCGTATGAAATGAAATATATTACTTATGAATTGGAGTTGGTCGTAATAAGATTTGTGCTAAAGTAGAAATGAGCCTACTGATATGGAGCCAACTATGAAGTGAATATGAACCCCAAAAGTTTGAAGTATTTATTTATTTTTTTTACTCAGGAAAAAAAAACTAAATTTAAGATAGAGAATATGGATGGAGTTTCTTGAAAGATAATAGTGCCAGATTAATTACTATCCTGGTAGATGTGTTAAGCCAAAATATAAGGCTGGCAAGGTTGAGAATACAAGGAGTGAAGCCTATACAAGAAGTTTTATTATTAGAAACTGAAGTTGGAAAAAAGAAGATTTATTTGAGGAATTTAAGTGTAGTCCGTGGCGTGAAGAATGATACTGTTGAAGCACAGTTGAGTAGTTAGGAATTTCAAACTCCCATGGATAAATAATTGAAAAAAGAAAAATTAAAATTTCAGAGTGGATGACAGTGCAACATCGTATTTCCAATATCAATTATGTATTCTTAATGAAGAAGAGTTGAGAAAGTAAATTTTGAACGAAGGTTACTAGAGTTGATACACCATTCATTTGGGAGAGACAAAATGAATCAAGAGCCCGATAATGAAGAAAGATATTGCACAATATGTATCTGTTTGGTTGAATTGTCAGAAAGAGATGGTAGAACATAGGAAAATTTATTGGATGCTACAACGTTTACCCCAGTGGAAGTAGGAAGGTGCTATGATGGATTTTTGTTACTAAATTACTGATGAGCAGAAATCAAAGAAAAATCGTTAAAGGAGTAGAAAAATGTCTAACCATGATAGCCCATTTTATTTTGGTGAATATGCGGTAGTCAATGGGGAAATTATCTCAAGTTATACTCAAGAATACATATGACTACATGGTATGATTTCGAGTAATGATTTTGATTGAGATTCTTGGTTACTTCAAGATGTAGGATGAATTTCAAGAATCAATGGGATCAAAATTTGAAGTTTGGTACATCGGTTCAGTTGCTAATAGAGAGTCAATTAGAAAGAACAATACTAGTTTGTAAGACATATTAGGAGCATACGCATAGGATTTTCGGAAAAGAGTAGACTGAAAGCCTTCTTTAAGCAAAGCTAGCTTAAGATAGTAGCCATCATGTTTTAATTGGTATGGCCATGTTGGAATGTTGGAATCAAGCGAGAATATCTAACATCACTTGATTGTGTATGGAAAGTAGATAGAAGATCGATAAAGAAGGAAAAACGTGTATTCAAGAGATGACAAAGAAAGTGACATTTGTATAAGAATGGCTTAAAGCTATTTTAACTTGATAGAAAAGTTATAGTGATAATAGGAGAATAGAGAGCTTGAATCTACAATAAAAGATTCGGAAATTTCTGAAGATGACCTCTAGTAGGGGAAGTTTGAAACATCTGAAAGGAGGAAAATTGAGTTTGCAGTATATAGGACCATTTTTTATTATTGTGAGGATCAAGACCATGGCTTATCAAATGGATCTTTACAATAGATTGATAGTCACCCATGATGTATTTCAAGTGTTACAGTTGAAGATGTATATTCTGGACACTGAGCACATTCTAAATGATGAACCTTTGCAACTGCATTCAGATTTGAGTTACATTGAGAAATCGGTAAATATAGTGGAACAAAGTGTTAGGAAATTGAGGAATAAGAAAATACTGATGGTTAGGATTTCGTAAAAATATCTTGGAATTTGAGTTGCAACTTGGGAAAAAAATAAGAATGGATATAGGTGAGAGTATCCAAAATTGTTTTGTGGTATGGTATGAGTTACTTTCTGAGACAAAATTCCTTTAAGTGGAGGAGAATGTAGCACCCCGTCCATTTATAAAAAGATAAAAAGATGAATTTGAATTCACAAGCATATTATGTGTATTATCATTCTTGGAAAATGCAATTATATGTACGAATTGTTATTATGGTTGAATGCTTTAGTTGCAATTGTGAACATATTAAATTATTTGTGAATAATTGAAATATATATAAGGTTCATAAGTGTGGGAAAAACCTTATTAGAAGTTTTAGGGAGCAAAATGATATTTGGAAAAACTACTATTTTAAATCTTTTGGGAATATTCATAGAGTAAATAAAAATCTTTCTATATAGGGTGCATTTTTCGTAAGTAAGGTAAAGATATATAAATACTTATTTTAATTAAATACGCTTATTCATTTTAATCTGTATTATTCCTCCTAAAATAATTTTGATTTTATCAAACCCTAATCATTCTAACACCTAAAGAGACGGTAGTCCCTCTTATTACACACTCAAAATATATTTTTCCTCTCCTATTCTCTCTCTTGGTCGGAAATCCACTCCCCTCTCTATTCTCTTTTATTTTCTTCAAGCATAGCTAAGAACACTAACTTCAAGTCATCAAGATCAACTATATATTACAGATGTTTTCAAGGGTTCCTCAAGTAATCTTCATTAGCTAATCTTATAGAATTCCTTTTCTTTTTGATTATTTTTAATGTTTTAAAATCTGGACAGATTTATGAAATCAATTGAAAATGGTATTTTGATTATGAACTTGAGGGGAACTTTGATATAATTTTGTTTGGGAAATGTAATACTAAGTTTATATGTTTGATTATATGAGTTATATGTTGAATTTATGTGATTTGATGCTTGGAATTTCTTGGGAAACTCACAGATGTACTAGAATTGTTGAATCTGAGAACATTTGTGATCATATATAATCATTTAAGGGGGGGAAATTTCTTAAACTTATTTCTATGTGACACTTCCTTATCTTGGGAGTTCATAGCCATTGGAATCACCTGAAAAGCTTATGTGGTTGATTTTATATGAATTTTCTAATTTGCTCTATTTCGTGACTGCAAAACCTAAGATTTCTAAAAATTTGAGGAATTAATTAGCCCTTTACCATTTGAGTGTTGATATGAAATTTTGGTAAAATAAATTATGATGTCTTAGGAGTAATTTGAAACTTTAATCACTCAATTTGGACTTGTAAATTATTTTATATGAATTTCGGGAAATTACTGCCAAACCAGTTTTGCAAAGTTACTGAAGCGACATATATATTTTGAGCAATTAATCGACCCACTCACACAAATCATTTTTCAATGAAGTTTGTACAGTATACTATTACCGTATTAATTTTAGTTTCTGGAAGTTTTTATTAAGGTTTGAGTTGATTTGCCTATTTATTTGATCAACTCAAAATGTGCTCTGTTTTACTCAAATAAGCTGATTTTCTGACTAGTATATGAGTAAGAGTTACTTATGATTTTGATTATAACTCTTATATGATCTTAATATGACTTTATTATATTATGTACTGTGCATGGTTAGGGGTATTATCATTATTTTTTATATTAGATTGATAGTCTATAAATGCTAGAAGTTGGTATATGTATACAGCTTACATTATGATTGAAATACATGGAGAGATCTTTTGATTCTTTATTTACATACATGTCAGCTTAAATTGTTAAGTTTAATAATATGATACTTTCATATACTAAATGAATATATTGAGCATAATGACATTCTAATGTCATATTGTGTGAGCTTGATGATTGGGGTTATATATTGTTTGAGATAGATTATGAACCTAGAATTTCTTAAGAATATGATCATTTTGGAAGGATGATACTAAGTATGATGTTGTTATTAGGAATTGATATATATGTCTATTTATGTGATAGAATTGGAAGTTAAATAAGGTTGTGATCAAGTGAATTAATTTGAACTTGCTTTATTTTGCTCGGACTTAAGGTAAGTCCATTCATGCATCATAGAAAATCTTTTTGGGATATGTAGTTGGAAATTATCAATTCTTACGCTATTTAAATTACTTTTTTATTACAATACAATGCTTTTATATTTAGAATAGCATTGAGAATATTTATGAGCATGTTTTACCAACGCTTCCAATTATGAAATAGTTTATGAACGATTACTTAGGAACATTTATTTGAAGTTGAGTAGTTGAGCTCTGCAATAATTATGCATTTTAGATGCATGAATTTGAAAAAACCACAGCATGGAAATTAAATAGAATTTGAATATTGGAATCTTTTATTTCAATGCATATGATGATTTAAATATGCCTTCTATTGATTTTAGAAAGTGAATTGAACAATTGAAACTTTTATTTTTAAGAGATTTCAAATGTTGTAAAGTATTTTTGGGATGTCAAGTATGAATGTTTTGGAAAATTAGGAATGGAATTTTGTAAAGGACAATGTGCCATTCAGAGAATGAAAAGTTTTTGGTTGAGCCCCACTTGAATTATGAATGTGAATCTTTGAGTACTCAAAGGGGCGATATTCTTGTACTAGCTTTTGAGAAGTTGAGAAAGCTATCCAGTAGAAGGCCATATATGGATAGTTGACTCTTCTAAGTTGGGCACCAGTTCGTGTAATAATGCTATCTTTAGCCAGCGACATGGTTAAATGAAGAACCGGAGGTTGTACGTGGGATATCCAGGTTTTGTGTAACCCATGATATTTTAAGTTAGAGATGGTGGAATACTTTTTTAGGTAGGCAGTACACCTACCTGATGAATTTGTATAAGTAGGAGAAGGTAGAATACCTCTCCTAGTAGGCGATATCCTACCTAATAATGGTTTTTAGTCTCAATGTATGAAATGTTTATTACTTGTTCCCAAAAGTTTTATATTGTTATGTGATGATATTCTGAAATATTGCTCTACTCTATTTGGATATTATTAATGATTTCTTCCATGAGTTATACTAAGAAAAATATTTTAAAGGCATACATTTTAGTTTTTGAAAGTATTGTGGAATTTTAATCATGCATCATGAAAAGGATTTATAAGAAAATTTGCAACTGCACACCACAAGACTTACTGAGATTTTATCTCAGACGTGTTTAATTCACAATTTTCAGGGAAGAGTTTTTAAGAGCATGCTTGTGGGAGTTTACTTAACCCTTTTGAAAGTCTTTTGTTTTGTATTCACATATAGGTATTTATGAATGTAATTGGATTTATTTCTTTTATGTCAGAATTGATATATTTGTTGGAGACGTGTAGTAGATTTCTATTCTGCAACTTATTTAAGATTTCTAAATTTTAGTCTAGATATTCATTACAAAGACTCCTTGTCATTTAGACGGAGCAACATTTCCTAACTCGTGGGGCCTGAGTTAGTGGGGTGTTACACTTTGCCCATTGAGTGCTCAATAAATTTTCACAATTTCAAAATGGCTCAGTAAAATAATATTTCCTTTAAGGAATAAATCAATTTCAATTTCTCAAAATATTGTTCCAATTCCAAAATACGAATTAAACTTTCATCCCGACTGTATTCCAAAATTTTAATATTTCTCCAAAATACTAAAATATAATTCATATATCATTTTGACTACTTGATTCATGGCATAATAATCTAATGCCATAATTTACCTTGTTAAAGAAATAATAATTGGAGCTATCATAATAAATGATGATGCCATGATTTTCAAACTATATTGCATAAGTGAAAATGCTTAAATTTGATATTCAAAAATTTTTCATAACGTTTATTGTATGGCTCCTATACATATATGCAATGTCCATAAGAAGACTTTTCGATGTAAATTATGCATAAACCTATCATAAATTTATGTGTGTGTGTCTCCAAAAACCACCAAAAGGCGGTTTGAACTTTATTCATAGAAAATAAATACATATAGAGCTAGTTGAGCAAAGAAATTAAAATTACACAAGAAACCCTCTTATTTTCTGCATAGTAAGCATTTTATGTTTGGGCGAGGTTTATTTTTTCCTTCCTCTACATGATCGAAGAAAACCCTTTGCTTCAAGCTCATCCCCAAAGTAGTCTACAAAATCAATATACAACTCCAAGATTGGTGTTTCAGTCAACGCCGTAGATTGGCTCTTCTTCTTACAATAGTTTTGCCTATGTATTTGATTGAGATGCTTGTGAATTTTGTTATCGAAGATAGGTTCTAGTGACTTATTAGGAGTTGATGACTCTAATAAATATAATGTGAAGGACATCATGTTCTTCAAAATTTGTGGCCTTAGACTCATATAATCTTTTATGTAATAAGCCAAGAGTTAGAAGAATTGTTTGTCAGCAACACATTGATTGTGTCGTTAAAGGAATAATCTGGTTGTAAATTTACATTTTAAGCACTCTTAATAAGTTGAAGAAGAGAGGAGAATTGCGCATTACTAATCACAAGGTCTGTTTGTTGTTGAATATGCTGAGTGATACGCTATCTTTGGATAGATAAAAATTCTTTATTTTTTAAGTGCATTCCTAATCATGTGAAACACATCCTAAAACTACACTTAGGAGAAGAAAACTAGTTTTCATTGCATTAGCATATCATTTATGCATTCGTTTTCTTAATTAATTTTTTATGGGCTTTAAATTGTTTAATTGTGTTTTGTAGTGTGTTTGTAATGATTAAGAATTTATGGTTTTGGGAAGAGAGGATTTTATTTTAAGATGGTGTTGGGAGTAGGGAAATATAGAGAATATAGCCGATTCTTAAGATTTGTTTGAAGATAATTTGTCAGGGAGTTTAAGCACAAGAATTGTTGTAGAATAGGTGGTTAGAATTCATAGTTTTATTTCTTTTTTTTTTTTAGGAACCCGAGTTCAAATCTCCCATTAGCAAAATTTGAAGTAATATTCATTATAGCCGAATGAGACCTTTCAGAGTTGCTTATAGGTTCTCTATACGTTCTGGGATGATCTTGCTAAACCATTCTAAATTCTAAGTTATTCGTTTGTTTTACTCCCAGCTTGGTTGACTTTAGTTTAGAAAAATCTTGAGATTGGAAGGAAAAATAAATGCTCAAAACTTTGCTTCTAATCAGCACTCATGGGTTTTCCTAACAAAGAAGAACTCCAGGTTTTTATTTTGAAGCATTGGGCCGCCTAGCAATAGCCTTGCATTGCCTATTCCTTGTTTTCTTCCTTCTTCTTTAATTGAAGTCTTGGACCGTCCCAAGCAATCCTTGGACCGTCTCACCTTCACAATTCCTTATTTTTCCTCTTTCAATCCTTTGGATTGCCTTAGCCATCCTTGCACTACCTAAACCTTTCTTTTTCTTTCTTTTCCTTCGCATAGCCTTGGACCGTCTTGAGTAAGGCCTTGGCTGGCTAACATCTGGGCATTGCTTCTACTTCTACTTACTTCTACAATGGAAATTGAGGGACTCCATGAAAGCACCTCTGCTTTCTCCTTGATGCTCAGCTTTCATTCCACAACCTTAGGTGTTTGAATTTCAAATCAAATTCTTAGAGAACCTCCTAAGAACTTTCAACAATTTTAGCTCTTGAAGATATTCTAACAATTGAATGGTATCATCCAACTTTTGGATAGTTCACTGAATTGAAACCTCACTTCTTTTTCCTTTTTTGTCTCCATTTCAACCACCATTTTCTTCCTTTCGAATCAGTAGAGACTACCATAGCAACCTTTCTTCCTCTATTCAAATTAGTTTCAAAATCTAAAATTCAAAACCACTTAGTTAGCCTAGAAGTCCTCCTCGACTAGCCTTTTGATTAGAAACTTAGACTAAACCTTTAGGACACATTTCACTCAATCATTCTTCTCTAAAATCCCCAAATCTCTGAACACTCTTTCCTCTTGACTCCCAATTCTTCTTTTTCTGCCCAAAACACTCAAAACCTCTAAATCACTTGCACTCTCTTAGATTATTTGAGAAGTATTTCAAATTCTTCTCTTCAAAGACCAAATATAGAGCTATCTTCATGGTCTAGAGAATCAAGGAGTATGACTAGAGATGACTAAGTTTGAATTCTAGAAGTATCTCAAATCCTTCGATCATCATTCTTCAGCAGTCTCCAAAACAAGTAAACATTGACTTTATTTCTTGTGGATTTTGTATGGGATTTATGATAGATGAGAATGAGTATGAATTGCAAGAAGGATGTTTGATGTTGAATTGTTGTGATATTGATGGTCGGGGAAATATATATTTATATATGTTGTATATACTGTACTTAGAGGATGCATGGTAAATCATATTATTATGTCAATAATATTGGGTTTGGTATGGGATACGTGATTGTTGTTGGTGTTATACTCATGCTAATGTTAAATAATTAATGCTTATGGTTGGAGTTACCGTTTATTATCTACTAAACGAAATTGCATACATGAAATGCTGCTTTAATTGACATAAGCACACACAGGGCTTACTAGTAATTATTTCTCACCATGTTTTGTGTCACGTCTTCAGAAAGATCCTACTTTGAAGGTTGAGCTTGCTTTGAGATTTGAAGATTTACTTATGATTTATGATTGTAATTTCTTTCAAGAATTTTATTTGGGATTTTAAGACTTGTATGAGTTTGATTTGAGGTTAAATAAGTTTTGGGCTAGGTTGATTTCCTTTAATTTTTTTTTATCTAGTTATAAAGACCCTTGGTCCTATGAATGGGGCTACATCCTTACCCCTTTTGGGGTATGTAGGTAGTAGGATATTACAAGTGGTATAAGAGCCTAGGTTTAGGCAACTATTGATAGTATTATGATTTATTTCATTAAATTTTATAATCTTTTGACTAACCTAAGCTATTCATATTGTAAGATAGTTAGGATGTATAGAACTGTAAGGAAGGGACAACCATGGCACCCACCAATTTGTATCCATCCACAAGACTTACCAGAATCTCAACTTGCACCACAACTTGCACCTCAACTAGAACCACATATGGAAGAAAGTAGTCAAGATGAGGTTCAGATTATTAAGCTACCACCTGCACCCATTATAGACCTGGTAACTGATAGTGAGAATAAGGGTGATGTTATGAATTGTGTCCTAAACCCACCTATCCCGGTGATTGATTTGACAACTGGTAGTGATGATTCGAGGAAAATAGACTATGAATCCCTACCCAGCCATCCTGTTATGCCTCAACCGAATCATTTTGATGTAGGGGAAGGTTCAAGGAGACCAGGAAAAGAACCAATGACCTTTGGTTTTCGTAGATGGTGTAGGGGTAGACTTCTCTAGAAATACAGGGGGTGGCTATATGAGGCTGATTTTGAGGATTCTGATGGGGAATAGAAGCTCATGATTCAGGATTATTTACTTTCATGCTTTGCAATAAGTTATTAGAAAGAAACTCTATTTATGTTAATTGTTTTCTTCAAATTTTTGTTTTGAAAATAGGGATATCCTTCCTTTTGTAAAAATGTTTCTTTACCGTATGCAAAATCTGTTCTAATCAATCATAAGCTCTTTTCTAAACAATCATACTATCTTTTAACTTTTAATATGCTTTATGTATTTGCATGATGCAAAAATTTGCATAAGCTGCCATTTGAATTTTGTTGGACTTGAATGCTTACTTATTTCGTTGATGCATCGATGAGTAGAATGACCCCTAAGCGTCGAGTTGCCACCACCAACAAGAGGGTCACTCTACTGGAGGTTCTTGAATATGAAGCCACACAACAGTCTACCCCAAACGATGGAGGTTATAATGAACCTGAACAAGATATGAAGTCAGAGGTTCCCACCGAAATGACATTTGGACAAGCCTTTAACAAAATGACCAAGATACTACTGACACTATCAGAACGTAGGACTCCAAAAGGTGAGGACGAAGTACTGTAAAGATTTCAGAAGTTTCAACCTCCCACATTTTTGGGGGAGGTAGAACAAGACAAGAAAGCAGAGTAGTGGGTCGAGTATATGGAGGATATTTTGCTACATTGCAATACATTGAAAGAAGAATGGTAAAGTTCGCGACTTTTAGACTAAGAGAACCAACTCGTGTATGGTGGAAGTGTGTTCAAGAAGACTAGGAAAGGTCGGACCAGGACTGGATCTAAAACTACTTTGTTGAGATTTTCAAGGCTAAATATATTCCACAATGGAATGTGAAAAAAAAAGGAGGACAAATTCCAGAATCTAAGGTAGGGGGAGCATGTTTGTGGCTCAATATGTAGCTCGATTCAATCAACTGTCGAAGTACTGCAAGAGATTGATCAACATTGAGCAGAATTGAACTAGGCAATTTGTTAATAGATTGAGATAGGAACTAAGGATAGAATTGGCTCCCTTTCCACCGGCTATGTACTCAGCAGCTATGGATGCTGCAATTCAGATAAAGAATGAAGACAAGAACAGATTGGCCTACAAAACTTTCCAACCACCAAGACAGGAACTAAGGTAATTTCAGAGACAACAGACTAACAAACAACTTGCTAGACATCAGATGTAGAATAAAGGGAAATATCCACGCACAACACCAACTAGTCTAGGGCAGAATTTGCCAACTTACCAATACTACGGCAAACAAGGTCATGTGGAGAATGTCTATTAATCTAAAAGTACTATCAGAAAATGTTATAATTGTGGGGACACAACGCACCTTTGAAACAACTATCCCAAACCTCTGAGAATTAGTTAAGGAACCCCGCTCAACCTACTAGAAACAACAAAGAAAATAATCTTGAAGCCTCTGGAAGTGGAGCGCAGAAACCACAATTGAAGGTAAAATTTTTTGCACTAAATCAAGAAAAGGCGGGATCTGATACAGCTATAGTTAATGGTACACTCACTATCCAAGACTATAGTGTTAATATTTTAATAGACCCTAGGTCTATGTATTCTTATGTGCATGAAGACTATGCATGTCATTTAGGTTGGGTTGGGATATAATTACCCTATAATTTGTTAGAGAGTACACCATGGGGAAGTTGGTGAAGGTAGGAAGATATGTGCAAGATTATAATGTGAAAGTGGGAAGAGAGAATCTAATAGCGGACCTAGAAGTGTTACCCATTGACGACTATGATCTAATAGTGGGAATGGATTGGTTAGCGAAACATGGAGCTAGAGTTGATTGTAAAAATAAGACGGTATAGTTTTTTCGACCTGGTATAACGTATTAGAATTTAAGGAAAGTCATATAAAGAAGCTCAAATATTTAGTAGTTGGAGCTAAGACCCGGAAACTCTTAAGACAGGGTTGTCAGGGATATTTGGCCTATCTATTAAACAAAGCAAAGAAACAGTGTACCTTGGAGAATACAGAAATAGTGAAAGAGTTCCCAGACATATTCCCTACTGAACTCACTTATCTTCGTCCTCCTCAGGAAGTTGAGTTCACAACAGACCTGATTCTTAGACCAAAACCAGTGTCGAGAACACTATACCAGATGGCCTTGCCGAGCTAAAATAGTTGAAAGAGCAACTACAAGAGTTATTGAGACAAGGTTATATCTGGCCCAACACTTCACCTTGGGGAGCCCCAGTACTGTTCATAAAAAAGAAAGATGGGATATTGAGATTGTGTATTGACTATAGAAGATTGAACAATTTAACAATCAAGAACAAATATCCTTTGCCATTGGTAGATGAACAGTTTAATCAGTTGCAAGGATCCAGTTGTTATTCGAAGCTAGACCAGAGCAAGGTTACTATCAAGTCCAGATTAAAGAAGAAGATATTCCTAAGATGGCTTTTAACACCAAATATGGGCATTACAAGTTTGTGGTAATGCTCTTTGAAGTGACCAATACACCAGTAATATTTATGTATTTATTTCATCGTGTCATTCAACCATACCTGGATAAGTTTGTGGTGGTGTTTATAAATGATATACTTATTTATTCGAAGAGTGCAGAGGATCATGTTGAACATCTGAGATTGGTATTAGAAAAGTTGAGGGAACATAAGCTCTATTCTAAATTCACTAAGTGCGAATTTTGGTTAGACAATATATCTCTTTTTAGCTATGTGGTATTAAAAGATAGTATTAAAGTAGATCTTGCTAAAGTCGAGGCAATTTCAAATTGGAAGTAACCTAAGAACATAACAAAGACTAGAAGATTTTTGGTGATGGTTGGGTATTACTATCGATTTATTAATGGTTTCCTAATGTTGGCATCACCAATGACACGATTGTTGAGAAAGAATGTTCCTTTTGTCTGGAACGAGAAGTGCGAGAAAAGCTTCCAAGAACTTAAGCGAAGGTTAATGACAGCCCCAGTGTTGAGTGTGCTAAAGGAAAATAAACCCACTGTATACTGACACATCAAAGGAAGGATGGGGGTAGCGCTGATGCAAGATAGGAAGGTTATAGCATATGCATCACAAAAATTAAAACCAAATGAAGTCTACCCAACCCATGACGTAGAGTTGGCTGCTATAGTATTTGCCTTAAAGAAGTGGTGACATTATCTGTATGGAGCTGAGTACGAAGTGTTTGCGAATCATTAAAGTCTAACATATATCTTCACTCAGAAGGATTTGAACTTGAGGCTACAAAGGTGAATGGAGTTCTTGGAGGAATACTGATGCCCTATCAATTATCATCCTTGGAAGGCCTATATGATGGCTAATGCTTTAAGTTGAAAGGTAAAGATGGCAAGATTGATAATACAAGGAGTTTGGTAAGTTCAAGAAATTTTGGATATGAAGACGGAGGTATAAGAAGGAAGAATTTACATCAACAATCAAGGGTTAATATTGGATCTAAAGCAGAAAATTGTTAAAGCACAACAATACAATGCTGAGTTTTAGCTTTTCAAGGATAAGGCGCTTAAGTAAAGAGGTAGTGATTTCTAGTAAAACGATTCAGGAACATTGTATTTCTAGGATCGCATGTGTGTGCCCAATGAGCAGAAGTTGAGGAAAAAGATTTTAGAAGAGGCATATAGGAGTAAGTATGCCATTCACCCAAGAAAGATGAAAATGAATCAAGAATTGAAGAAAGCCTTTTGGTGTCCCAATATGAAGAAAGATGTTGTACAATATGTTTCTATATCCTTCACCAATCAGAAAGTCAAGGCGAAACACAAGAAGTCAGTTGGGTTGCTACAATCGTTATCAGTACTGGAATGGAAATAAGAGGAGGCAACGATAGATTTCATCACCAGGTTGCCTATGTTAAAAACCCAAAAGGATACCATTTGCGTTGTGGTTGACAGACTGATAAAGACAACACACTTTATTCCAATAAATGTAAGGGACTCTATAGAAAAGTTAGCCCAAATGTATGCACGAGAGATTGTGAGCTTACATAAAGTGCCCTCGAGTATTATCTCTGATCAGGACCTGAGGTTCATATCTCAATTTTGGGCTAAGCTCCAAGACTCTTTAGGATCTAATTTGCAGTTCAGTACAATTGCACACCCTCAGATCGATGGATAGTTAGAAAGAGTTATTCAAATATTGGCAGACATGTTGAGGGCATGCATATTGGGCATTGGTGACAAATGGATCGACTGTGTACTGTATGTTGAGTTGGCCTACAACAACAATTATCGGTCTTCTATTAGCATGGCGCTATGTGAGGTACTATATGGGTAGAAATGTAAAGTCCCATTATATTGGAATTGGACAGAAGAGGGACACATTAATAAATTCAGAGAAATTTGCATCTAGGAAATGGTGGATAAGCTGAAGATGATAAAGAAGAGGCTTAAGGTGGTGTAGAGTCGATAAAAAAGCTATGCAGACAACAGGAGAAAAGAATTGGAATTCCAAGTGGGTGATAAATGTTCTTGAAGTTAACTCCTAAAAAAGAAATCTTGAAACACCAGAAATGAGGCAAGTTGGGACTAAGATATTTGGAACCATTCCCTATTATAGAGAAGATTGGTCCTATTGCCTATAGGTTGGATTTACTAGACGATTTAACGAGAATCCATGATCTATTTCATGTGTCACAGCTGAAGAAGTATAACCCGATCCCGAACATGTATTAAACGATGAGCCTTTAATTTTACAACCTGATCTACGTTATGTGGAGAAGCTTGTCAAGATATTGGACTGAAGCATTAAAACTTTGTGTAACAAGCAGATACCAATGGTGAAGATCTTATAGGAGCATCACGGAACCCAAGACGCTACATGGGAAATAGAAGAGTAGGTGAAGCAAAAGTATTCCAACTTACTATAAGGCATGACGTCGTGAATTTCGGGATGAAATTCTCCAAAAGGGGGAGGATGTGAAACCCCTCCTAAAACTACCCTTAGGAGAAGGAAACTAGTTTTCATTGCATAAGCATATCATTTATGCATTCATTTTATTAATTAGATTTTTACGGGCTTTAAATTGTTTAATTGTGTTTTGTAGTGTGTTTGTATTGATTAAGAATTTCTGGTTTTGGGAAGAGAGGATTTTTGTTTAAGATGGTGTTAGGAGTAGTAAAATATAGAGAATATAGTTGATTTTTAAGATTTGTTTGAAGAGAATTGGTCATGGAGTTTAAGCACAAGAATTGTTGCAGATTAGGTGGTTAGAATTCATAGTTTTATTTCTTTTTTTTTTAGGGACCCGAGTTCAAATCTCTTCATTAGCAAAATTTTGAAGTATTATTCATTATAGCCGGATGAGACCTTTCAAATCTCTTCACTTTCAAAATTTTGAAGTATTACTCCTTTCTTGGCTGACTTTAGTTTAGCAAAATCTTGAGATTGAAAGGAAAAATAAATGATGGAAACTTTACTTCTAATTAGCACTCTTAGGTTTTCCTAACAAAAAACAACTCTAGGTTTATATTTTGAAGGCTTGGACTGCCTATTCCTTGCTTTCTTCCTTCTTCTTCACTAGAAGTCTTGGACCACCCCAAGCAATCCTTGGACCACCTCACCTTCACAATTCCATCCTTTTCATCTTTCAATCCTTGGACTGCCTTAGCCATCCTTTCACTGCCTAAACCTTTCATTTTCTTTCTTTTCCTTCACATAGCCTTGGACTGTCTTGAGTAAGGCCTTTGCCGGCTAACCCCTGCGCATTACTTCTACTTCTACTTACTTCTGCAATGGCAACCGAGAGACTCCATGAAAACACCATAGTGTTCTCCTTGATGCTCGGTTTTCATTCCACAACCTCAGGTGTTAGAATTTCAAATCAAATTCCCAGAGAACCTCTTAAGAACTCTCAACAATTTCAGCTCTTAAAAATATTCTAACAACCGAATAGTATTATGCAACTTTCGGATAGTTCACTAAACTAAAACCACACTTCTTTTCCATTTTCCGTCTGTATTTCATCCACTATTTTCTTCCTTTTGAATCTATAGAAACAACCAAACCAACCTTACTTCCTCTAATCAAATTACTTTCAAAATCCAAAATTCAAAACCCACTTAGTTAGCCTAGAAGTCCTCCGTGACTAGCCTTTTGATCAGAACCCTTAAACTAAACCTCTGGGACACATTTCACTCAGTCATTCTTCTTTGAAATCCCCAAACCTCCGAACACTCTTTCCTCTTGACTCCCAATTCTTCTCTTTCTGCCCAGAATACTTAAAACCTCCAGATTACTTGCACTCTCTTAGATTCTTTGAGAAGTGATTCAAAGCCTTCTCTTCAAAGACCAAATATAGAGCTATCTTCATGGTCTAGAGAATTAAGGAGTATGACTAGAGAAGACTAAGGTTGAATTCTAGAAGCATCACAGATCCCTCAATCATCATTCTTCAAATATATAACTCATTAAAAATTATTAATTATATATACATGTATGTATATATATGTATATATTTTGTTAATATATATATATATAAATATTATATTGTAATAAATATATATTAATTGTATATACGTGTGTATATATGTATTTAATCATCTATTAAAAAGTATATTAATATATATTAATATATATCTATGTATGTATATGTATATGTATATATATATATATATTAAAAAGTATTTTAATATATATATATATATATATTATATCTGGGTGTATACCAAATAAATATATATAAATATATACATGTATATATATACAATAATATTCTATATTAATATATATTAAAAAGTATTTTAATATGTGTGTGTGTGTGTGTGTGTATATATATATATATATGCATTTATATGTTACACATATGTATATATATTATATATGTGGGTGTATACCAAATAAATACATGTATATATTTATATATATTTATTTGGTATACACCGACATATAAAATATATATACATATGTATAACATATAAATGCATATATATATATATATATATGTGTGTGTGTGTGTGTGTGTGTGTGTGTTCTTAGTATGTATTTGGTGTGTATGTATATATATATATATATATTAATAGCTATATTAATATATAATATTATTACAATTAAAAGGTATTAATTATTAATATATATGTATGTGCATATATGTATATATATTTATTAATATATTAAAAAGTATATTAATTTTTATAAATTAATATTCTATTTTAATATATATATATATGTTTATGTATATATTACCTACACACACGTGTGTGTGTGTGTATGTATTCGAACACAAACACACCAAATACATATATATAGATATATAAATACATATATATATATGTGTGTGTGTGTGTAGATATACATATATGTATATACCAAATACATATATATAGATATACATACACATATACATATATATAGATATATAAATACATATATATATATATGTGTGTAGATATACATATATGTATATACCAAATACA
Organism: Voacanga thouarsii; assembly: GCA_026120185.1. NCBI lineage: Eukaryota > Viridiplantae > Streptophyta > Magnoliopsida > Gentianales > Apocynaceae > Voacanga > Voacanga thouarsii. The sequence continues at coordinate 473,471 of JANUWF010001150.1, forward strand.
TATATATATATATACATACACATATATACGTATATATAAATATCATGTACATTTGTGTGTGTGTATGTATATATATATATATATATACATATATATTAAAAAGTATTTTAATAATATATATATATATATATACACACACACACATATGTATAATATATACACATATATATACATATATTAAAAGTATTTTAATATATATGTGTGTGTATATATTATACATATGTAAATGTGTGTGTGTGTGTGTGTGTGTGTGTGTGTGTGTGTGCGTGTGCGCGTGCGTGCGTGTTGTTTACATACATATATGTATTGGAAATATATATATATATATATATATATATGTGTGTTTAACTTTTTTTTCTAATTGAACTATTTTTATATAATCATTTAATAAATATAATGATATAAGTAACAACATATAAGTTTTTTAAGGTTATATAAATATATAAAATAATTTACTAAATTGAATAATGTAGTTTTGTAGTAAATCTAGTATAATTATTATATTTTGTTATAATTTTAATGTTTAAAAAAATTTAAAAAATTATTAGATATAGTTTACATTAAAAAAAAAAAAGGATTTGGCCAACATGGAAGCTTGGTCCAGCGACTAAGTCACAAAGCAAGGAAGTTGGTGGTCGTGCATTCGAAACTCACTTCTTGCAAACAATATGCAATTTGGAGACTGCGATTAGGTGTGGCTGGTTCACGTGGACCATGTGTACGATTAGGTGCGGCTGGTTCACGTGGACTAGGGATTTCTCAAAAATTTACTTTTTAAAAAAAATTGAGGTATTTAGCTAGGAAACTATTTTCCTCACTAAAGGGTAGCCTTTAGCCACCAAACTAAAACTGTTGTCGCCAAGACCCTTTAGCTATAGAGCTTCAGCAACGAAATGGCGAGGAACAATTTTTGTCACTGAAAACCTTCAGCAAGGCTTTAGCGAGGAAATTTGGACTTTTAGCGATGAAACTATTTTATCGCTAAAGACTAATTTTCTTATAGTTAGGAGTCGCCAAATTTAACATATTCAAATTGTAACACCCCTAATATAAATTATATCGAAAGCACGTAATAGCTTTGGGTATCGCCCTATCTAGTTACCCATACAAGGAGTCTTTATAACAATCAAAGCCAATAGAAAAGAAATAAACACAACAACTAATGCATTAAAGTTATTCGAAAGCGTATGCTATAAAATACAACCCTAGAAGAGAATATAGCTTAATACTGCTCCATGAAATAACCCTCCTAACAAAGTGAAAACATATTCACTCATGGATTTTCTTTCATCTTTTTCCGACTAGAAGTCTGAGTTAATGTAATCGTAGGAATCAATTCATCAGCTCTGTAGATAAGCATATAATCTCTCGTTTCCTTCATGTACTTGAATATATACTTTACAGCTTGCCAATTTTCTTACCCTAGGTTTGACTGATAGCTGCTAACTATGCCTACAACAAAGTAGATATCTAGCCTTATACAAAGTATGCAACATATAAGACTTCTCACTGCTGAAGTATAGGGAATCTTACTCATTCTTCTCTTCTCTTCCTGTGTGTTAGGACAGTGTTTGGAAGATAAGATCAATTCGTGCCTAAAGGATATAAGTACCCATTTACACTGATTAATGCTAAACTTAGCTAATATCTTATCAATAGAAGTAGATTGGGAGAAGTCTAACATTCTCTAGTTTCTATTTCTAAGAAGTTTTATACCAAGAATGTAGTTAGCTTTTCCTACATCCTTCTTGCTAAATTGACTTGATAGCCAAATTTTTATAGATGATAATGTCCCTATATCATTTCCAATGAGTAGATGTTATCTACATAGACTACTATAAATGACACATTGTTCCCATCCAACTTCTTATACACACATGGTTCATCTATGTTTTGTATGAAACTATAAGACTTTACCGTCTCATCAAAATGTATGTTCCATATACGTGATGCTTGCTTAAGTCTATAAATAGATTTTTAAACTTGCAAATCATATATTTTTAATCTTCGTAATAAAACCTTAAAGCTGGGTCATATAGATATCTTCGCTAAGTTAACCATTTTGAAAGGTTGTCTTGACAACCATTTACCATATCTAGAGTCATAATAGCATGCAATAGCCAAGAGAATATGAATAGACGTAAGCATGTTAATAGGTAAAAAGGTTTCCTCATAATTGATCCTTTCTTTGTGAGTATAATATTTTTCAACCAACCTTAATTTATAGGTTTTCACCTTTCCATCTACACATTGCTTTCGCTTTTATACACACTTACACCTTGTGGGTTTAATCTCTTCAAGTTCAGTGACAAGATTCCAGACTTGATTGAGATACATAGATTCAATCTCAGCATCCATTACTTTTTGTCATTTGTCTGCATCAACATCAGTAATAGCCTCATTGTATCTTATGGGATCTTATTCCTGACGGTCAGAAACTACCTCAGAAGTTTCTCCAGTCCATCTATCTAGAACCTTAGATACCTTCCCACTATGACGTGGTTCATTTTGTATTGGAATATTTAGTAGTGCCTCTTTAGGTTCCTCAACTATGGTGCTAAAAGTTGAAGTATTAATCAACTTCTCTTCCAACTCCATCTCACTTGAGACCTTAGTAGATACACTTTGTTCATCCTCCAAATATCTAGTATGAGTACTCACAAGTATTCTCCACCATAATTCGATCATAACTTTTTGATTAGTTTACCTATTTGATGCTCTACTTTAGCCTTAAACTCCTTGAATTTATCAAATGAGTAAGACTGGAGCCTTATCAAATAAACTTAACTAAAACGTGTATGATCATCCGTGAAAGTAATAAAGTATTCATGCCCCCTCTAGCTGGGATAGACATAGGAACACAAATATTAGTATGAACTAACTCAAGTATTTTCTTCACCCTTTTTGCCTTTTGATCATTTTACCCATAAGACAAGATTCAATTGAGGTCATTCCTCCAATTTCAATGAGTCCAAAAATCCATTTTGGATTAACCTTTAAATCTGATTAGGAGTTATATGTCCCAATAATAAGTGCTATAAATACGAGTTGTTTGCTGTGGTCTTTCTTTTCTTATTATTAGTATCAGTCTGAGTATTATTTATTTGATGACTAATAGGATTAACATAGAAAAAATTGCTATACATGTTCCAGAACAAATAATATTTCAATTTCTACTGATTTAAATATTAGAATGGAAAGAAACAAAATATCCTTGATTAATCAATCTTGAAACTAAAATCAAATTTTGTTTAAAACTAGAAACATATAAAATATCTTTTAAAAATAAAATCCTATTACAATCGAATAAAAGTTTTAAGCTTTCCACTATTTCAACCCATACTTGTACTCCATTACCTACTTGTAGTCCATGCTTTCTTCTATTGAGTCTCCTTATCCTACTGAACCCCTACAAGAAGTTAGAGATATAGTTAGTGGCTCCAGAATAAACAATTTAAGTGGATGATGATCTAACTATCAAAATAGACTTTAAGTAAAGAACAATACCTGAGGAGAACTTTCCCAAGAAGTCCGGACAATCTTTCTTGAAGTGTCCCTTCTTACCACACTTGAAACATTTGCCCTTGGGCTTGGCGTCAGGCTTGGACAGACCATGCTTAGACCTCTTTAGCTGGGCCCCTGCATTATTTTAGGCCTCTTGAACTTCTTAGGTTGGGCCCTAATTCTAAAAAATGAACCAAAATGAGTAACCAAAACCTTTAACACAAGCTTCTTTATTTTCTCAGCAGCTTGGAGTTATTTTATCAACTCGGTCAAAGACATACTTAACTTGTTCATATTATAATTTAACTTGAATTGAGTATACAAATTTGACAAAGTCTCAAAAACCATGCCAATTTAGTTCCCATGACATATCATTACCCTTAGGACCTCGGCTTCTTGGAGTGAGCAATTATTTTGAGCATGTACTCATGAACTAATGCCCCCTCAATCGTCCTTGTGCTCATGATTATTCTAAGAGCTTCTTGCTTTGCGGGCCATCTCTTGTCAGCAAACATGGTGTGCAATGCTACATTAATATAATATGCAGTAAGTATGTTCTCGTGCTTAGAGTGAAGAACATTGAACATGGAAGCTAACCTATAGCATCATGCTATCTTATCGGCTTTATTTCATACCCTCTCAACCTCATGATCTTGGTCCGTGGAATCTTCCCCAATTTTAGGATAGAGGTCGGTTAGAACATATTTGTAGTCTTTGATAAAAAGTACTATGTTCATATTCCTTTTCTAGTCCACATAATTAGGTCCATTAAGCTTATTCTTCTTGAGAATATGGACAAAGAACTGAAACCAAACATTTCTGTTGATTGGAAAAAAAAACTTTATTTAGGAAAAATGTTTGTTTTGGAAAGATATATAAAAAGGCACATTTAAGACATCATATTATTTCCATGATATGGTTAACCTATTAAAAATTATTATAAAAAATATAAAAAATTTAGCTCTTAGAAAAATTAACAGAGTTTTGTAGGATGGTTAACAATTTTCTAAGTTAAGTATATAACTATCACAAATTAAACATCCTTAATATGTAATGATCCAGTGATCGTTCCGTCGATAGGATGACCACTACTCTCACCAACTACGGATAATCTAGTATTAATGTCTCCAACAATATGCTAGCCAACACTAACACATATCCTATGCATTTATTGTAATTCTTTTGTTAGTTCTAGATTCTCATAGAAATCTATCCTATAGGGGGTAATGCTTAGAATGACACGAAGTTACTACAATCTCTAACAAGAATTCGTGATGGAAGCCGTAGGGCCATTGAAACCCCTCTCCCACTTAATCTTTTGCTAAAAATAGATTTTTGGGAAAAACATTTTCTTAAAATAAATATTTGGATCTCATTAACTTTAGTGAAATTATAAAAATTTAATCATTATTCTTTATGTCAAGGATAAAACTCCTTAAGAGAATAAACCATGAATTTTGGTTTCTACTACTTGAATTAAAATTATTTTCTACGAAATAAATTTAAAATACTTAAATTCAAAATATTCTCTATGTTAAAGATAATACTCTTTGGCAGAATAAATCCTGAATTTTATTTTAAATTCTTTAGTGCCCCTTTAAAACATTTTTCTTAATTGTTTTATCTAAAGAAAACAAATTAATCTCTCAAAAACCTTTGTTTATTTGATCACAAAATTAAATAAAATAGCCATGCTTCCAAAAATAAACTTTTTACATGCTTTTTCTATCCTTGAATTCTTATCAAACCAAATAATAGATTAAACATCATAATAATATGAAAAACCTTAGAGAGAGGGGGGGGGGTAGGGGTGAATAAGGTTTTTGGCAAACTAAATTTTTTAAGAAATCTATTATACAGAACATTAATGTTCTTTAAGTTTCTTGGACCAACTTCATGGCAACAGAGAAAGCTATCTAAGAAAACTTTGAGAAATATCCAGATTCAGACTAAGGTAAGAAATACAATGTAGTTAATGTTATATGTAGAGAAATAAGACACATAATGTATAGTGGTTCGATCTCCTAAGATCTACATCCACTACCTTAAGCTCACACTTAAGGATTTTCAACCAGATTTTATTTACCCAACTTAATGGAATCAATCTGCACTAAATACAAGAGAGGATCACCATACTTGGTTTTCCAAAACCTCTTAATCAACCAATCAAATCAATGTTTACCCTAGATAGGTTTTACACCATAACCTTGTTATACAAAAGAGATTGAATATCAATGGAATAGTAAAAGCTCACTTGTTTGAGCAGATGTGCACCAAGGAAAAAGCACAAACACTTTTACCTTTAAGACATAATTTGAATTCACTTTGATAAGGGAGATTTTTGTTTTCTATAAAGTAAGAGTGTTTCTTAGAAGGATACAACAAAAATATATTGTCAAATCAAGTTTAGAGACTTTATATAGAGACATAAAGTGCAGTAACAACGGTTATAAAATAATTTTACTGTCAAATTTTGTCGCGTTTTGGACTCATATTTCAGACGATGATGCATCCAAAAGGTAAGTCCAAATTTTCATTTTTTTTTTAGGTAGAAATGATTGAACACAGTTTACGGGATTTTGGATGAATCTTTTGGATGCGGAATCATCAAAACTACTCAATCCAAAATTTTGAGATTTAAAACTTTGAAATCTTTTTGTTTGCATGCTTCAAGGTAGAAATAAATTGAATCATATAGTAAAGAGACATAGGAATTAACAAGAAATACCTTAATAACAATTCCTAGTCTAAAGTTCTTTCATAAGGACTTCTTGGTATGCAATATCATAACCTTGAACTTTATCTTAATCACCCGTTCTTGAATTCCATTGCTCAAGAGTTACTTAGCAATCTTATTTGAATGCCTTAGAAGAACTAAAGTCAAACATGTCCTATCACATATAGATCACACAAGTTAGTCCGTATCAATATTTGTCATAAGTCAAAACATAGGAGAAAGCCCTTAGGGCTAACATAATAAAATTAAAATGATATCATTTAATCCTAAGATGGTTCCTCATTTACTAACCATTTTTATGAAAATTTTTTTATTACAATAAATAAACCATTGTAAGAAAATAATCTCCTGTGATATAAGACACTAACAAGAAAATGAAATTACAAGGAAATAAGGAAATAAGGAAACTGGTATTTCTCAAGATGCCCAAATTGGAAACCCCAGCGTAACCCGAACCGACCAAAACCTAGAGAAAAACAATCCTAGTTCTTTGTTGAAGCGGGTGACCGTTTTTGCTTCCTTCAACCATAGGCGGTCCATGGCTTGCTCAAGCTATGGACCGCAATCTTCTCTCACAAAGCCATGGCCGCTTTGTTCCTTAGCCAAGGCCACCTTGATCTTTTCCTCTTGCAATTGTTTGTCTCTTAAAGGTATTATTTTTCCTCTATTTTTCCTTGTCCAAATTTCCTCCATTTTCTTCCATGGAATTGCACCATTGTTCAAGCACCAATATTATTACAAATTTCAAGTCCATGAATTTAAATACAACATTAATCACCTATGCCTTTCAAAACGAGGCATACATGAATTTAACAAAAAGCGAATAACAATAAATTACAGGTGCCTATAGCTGGACACACGAGGCGTACGCAACATCTACCCATATAAAAAATTATGAGGGATGTAAAGAATCATAAAGATTGAATTTTTAATTAGTAAAGAAACTACCTTTCCGGTTATTAACCCTAAGCATGCTCCTAGATTATAACCACGACTCTGATACTACTTGAAAGACTGCAGGAAAACAAAATTGCAGTGGAAAATAGTAAGTTAAAAATTTTCCTTATCTAAAGTTTATGAATACTTAGTCTTAGGATGTTTAACTTGAAAAACCTGAGCCAAATTTGAATTCTACAATGCTTCTTAAACTAGAACGTCTACTTGTTCTGCGGAATTACTAGCTAGTCGTCAATTCCTTTGCATTAAACACCTACCATATTTGCTAGCATTTAACCTTCCAGAGTATTCTCGAACCCCTTATGAACTTCTACCGGTGAAAGTAGGTTTGGGTGAAGAAATTAGAAGTAAAACGGAAAAGCTAATTTTGATTAAGGAAGAAAAAAAACATGGTGGTTGTTTTAAAGGAAAAATGAAGGCTCCGCTTTTCCACCAGTAATGAACTTTGGTCAACCTGTTCTTTTCCTTTTCACTTTTTATTTATAGAATCCTTTTTTTATTCATTAAACATAACCAACAACCTTCCAAATTTTTAGCACTCCAGCCACTACCTTTTTTTTTTTTCTTTTCCTTATGATATGGCTATACGGTTTACAAAAACTTTTCCGTGTCATCTAACCCTGATGGGCCAGGATATTTTTTCCAATTATTCTAGCCCAAATAAATAATTAATTGGACTCCTAGAATAATTCTTCCAATTATAAATTCACCCAATAAGTCCACATAGTAAAATAAATATACTAAGGTTACTTGAAATACTCTAGGGACCAAAAGATATATTATTTTTGGTTACTAAAATGACCACAATACCGCTACTAATAAATAGCCATATTTTATCATTTTAAATAGTCTATTTATCACCATATGAAAATATTGACCCCAAGAATAATATTGCAAGTGCGCAGTGTCTCCGACCTACAAGTATGATGACAAAAATACCCCTCTACGTAACACCTATCATTGAGATAGGAAAAATGCACTAACACATTTCTTAATGACATCTACCATCCTTTGATTACTAGTCTAATATTTTATGACTTCGAGTATGTATTCACTTATCACAAGGAACTACTTAAAAACCATACATACATAGCCACATTTTTTCCAGGGCTCTGTATTATTAGATTATCCCTAACAATCACAAGAGGGTAATTTCTTCATGTAATGAAGCATAGAACATCTATTGTATATGTCCGTCTTAAATAATTAGAGTCATACACCTAACGTACAAGGTTATTGGCCTTGAGATAAGATCTTCACCCATTATACAATAAAGTGCACTAGTCCAACTTTACCAAATCACCAAGTTATACTCAAGTCTTAGGGTATTCATCCAGGTAATTATAATGATAAGCTAATCTTTATTTATAGTACTTTTATAAAGATTAATATCTCATGGTCCAATTCTACGTACTCCAAATATGCTTACAATATTAGTGTGAGTGGACTATTCACTAGTTAAAGGTAAACCATTCCCCGTTTAGAAATCATAGTGTAATGATCTAAATTTTAATGAAGTGCCTAGCTTCATCAATTGATCAAGAACATTATTTTTACTTATGTATTAGTAGCTCATAATCTATACCTTACTGTGAAAGTGAATACATACTGGAAGTCATAGATTATCAAACTAGTTATCAAATGATGGTAGATATCACTGAGAAAGGTGTTAGTACAATTTTCCAATTTCAATGATAGATGTTATGTAGAGGGTTATTTTCATCATTATACCAGTAGGTCGGAGACACTACACTTATAATATTATTCTTGGTGGTCAATATTTCTATATGGTGAAAATTTGAATATTAAAAATGATAAAATATGACTATTTGTTAGCAAGGGTATTTTGGTCACCTTAGTAGCCAAGAATAATGTGTCTTTTGGTCCCTAGAATAGCTCGAGTAACCTTAGTAAAATTATTTACTATATAGCGCCAGACTTGACGCCAGGTACATACTAAAATTTTTCACCTTTTGCTCGAATCCACTCAATTTTTCACAACTTAGTCAAAAATACTTTCCACAAGAATCATGTCAAATAGAAAGGGATATGCCTAGTTATTACATAAAAAATATCTCAACTTAAAGTCGAATAACTAAAAAAATAGTGATGACTTTAGCCCCTATCATCTTTACAAAGCGAAGCATAGAAACTCTGTTGCATAAGTTTATTTTAATTAACTATAGTTGTACACCTAACATCTATAGTTACTGGCCTTGCAATAAGACCTTACCCATCACACATCAAAGTGCACAAGTCCAACTTCACCAGACAACCAACTCATACTCAAGTCTTAGGATATTCGTCCACGCAGTACTAACGATAAACCAATCTTTATTTATTATAGTACTTTTATAAAGATTATTTTTACATGGTCCTGTTCTACGTATACGCTTACACTTTTGGCGTGAGATGATTACTCACTGGTTAAAGGTAAACTATTCTATTTAGAAATCATAGTATAATGATCTGTGCCTTAATAAAGTGTCCAGCTTTATCAATTGTTTAAGACCAATTTTTTGCTTATGTTTTAGCAACCCATAATCTACACTTTACTGTGGAAGCACTATCTAATCACATAGATTAGTTCATAAAACAATTAGACTTTTAATGTTCAAATATATGTAAACAAACAGCCATCAATGAATGAAGAATTTTATTAATTTTCAAAGTACAAAAATACATAATATATTTTGGGCAAACATTCCAATCCAAGCATCATTTGTAAGAAAAAGCCAGTGCTTCTACCTACTTAGATACATAGTCAACAACCACTAAATTTTTTTTTTTTTACCAGAAGAATTTGTAAAGGGTCCCATAAATCAATCTCCCAACAATAAAAGATCTCACTAGCATGGAATATAGAAAGAGGCATCTCATGAGTTTTGGAGATATTATCTATCCATCGACACCTATCTCAATTTGTCACAAACATGTGCACATCCTTAAAGGTTAATGGCCCATAGAATCTGAAGTCAAGGACCTTTCTTGTTGTCCTATTTACTTGATAATGCCCCCAGCTGGTCCTTTGTGATAGTATTGGAGAATATCCTAAGAATCAGCATAATTTACTAATAGGGGGTAAAATCATCACTATTTTTCTAGTTATTTGAGGTTAATTTGAGATACTTTTGATGTAATAACTAGACATATTCCTTTATATTTGACATTTTTCTTATAGAAAGTATTTTTGACAAATTTGTGTAAATTTAGTTGATTTTGAGCGAGCAAAAAGTGAGTTTCCACAATGCACCTGGCGCAAGGTCCAGCTAAGGTATAAGGTGCCAGTCTAATTTGGAAAAATAGTGAAACAGAGCAAATTCAGGACAAGAACAGAGCACACCTAGTGCTAGGTAGGTCAAAAGGACCTGGCGCCAGGTCCACTCTAGACGCGCAAATTATGACACGAATTTGGTATTTTCCAAAGGATTTTAGTACTTTTCAAATCCTACTCAGTTAAGACTTCTCAAGCAATGAATTTTAGCCTCAAAGAAGCCTATTTAAACAAGAAAAACACAAGAGAAAGACATGAATTTAAGGATCAAATTAGATAATCACTTATTAAATGAGGAATTCATCAAATCAAGAAACGTTGTTCAAGAGAGTCTTCAAGGGAAAAGAGTGAGGCTTGTCTATGAGTTCTTTCTTTTACTTTTGTTTTCTTTTTCTAGAATAATGATATAATTAATGTTTCCATTGTAATTTGATATTATTTTTGGGATTCATAATTTTTTGAGTTAATTTAGTCTTTTGATCAATTTATTATTTATTTTGGGATTTGATTACTTGTTTTTCTTACCGAATTGGTTGATTGATTCCTATTATTAACTTACTTGAAAAGGGGTTAGTAATTGTTGGGAATATGCCCTCTTAGACTAGTTTTTTGATGAAAATATCGAATATGTTAATAAAAGAATTTATTTGTCAGAAATCGTTTATGAAATAATTTTCTTTATTTGTGTATATTTTCGTTTGGAACAGATCCATTGTGTGTAAATAAGTGATCCATGTGAATGGGGGTCTTTCACAATAAGGTATGGATCATGGGTTATTTAAACACATAAACAGTTGTTCTTAACCGATTGATGAGAATGGGAATCTCTTCATGTTTAGGTTATTATATTATGAATTTCATATGGGGAATGGCTTACCTTTAGCCAGTGAGTAGTCCACTCACTTCATGACATAAGCGTATTTCGAATACGTAGAACAAGACCTGTAGTAGTGGTTTCTAAAAAGTACAATATGGTAGAAACCTAGACTACTACTGCTACAACATGGACTAGTACTCTATGACGTGACTATGGGTTGGTGGTCTGGCGAAGCTGGAAGCATATGCTTTGATATACTATAGTTGAGGTTCTATCGGAGGGCCAATATACTTGTATGTTGGTTATGTATGACTAGTTAGTTAAGACAGACTTATACAAGATAGTTTCTACACTATATCGCCCCTTGTGGTTGTCTGAATGATCTAAATATCCAGGGCCCTGGGAAATGTGACTTGGATGTTTGCTTTAGGGTCGCTCCCTTGGAAAGCGGAAACACTCTAGGAAGTCGTGGATCATTGGACTAGAAGCCAAAGGATGGTAGATGTCATTTAGAAGGGTGTTAGTACACTTCTTCCTCTTAAAATGTACGGCGATGTGTAGAAGGGTATTTTAGTCATTTCACTTGTAGGTCGAAGACTTTGCTAATGCAGCATTGTCCTTGGAGTAATATTTTCTTATGGTGATATTAGGAAATATTTAAAATGCAGAATACATCTATTTATATAGTATGGGTATTTTGATCATTTTAGTAGCCAAGGCGATATGTCTTTTTGGTCCTCGGAATAGCCCGTAAGTCCTAATTAATTTTTTGGGTAGAGAAAATGATCTCAGTTGAGAGAATTGTATTTTATTTGGGAAGTCTAATTTATTATTAGATTGGAATAAAATAAATTGAGAGAAATTTATTTTCTGGTTTAATTGGTTAATTAATTGTTCAGGACTTGGGTCCAGTTTGAATAATTAGAAAATTAACCGGGACTTAAACTAGAGGAAAATAATTATTACTTAATTATTTATTGGGTTATTTATTTAATTAAATCCCAAGAAATAAATAATTAAAGTTTAATTATTTTTTGGTTCATTTGGGTTCATTAATTATTTGTTGGGTTATTTATTTAATCCCAAGGAAAATAATTAATGTTTATTATTTTGGACTTTTCGGGTCCAAGAAAAATAATAAATATTATTTTGGCCCAATAGCCTGGATCATAGAATTTTTCTGGACACAGTTTGGAAGAGTTTAGAGTGAAACCAAAATTTATTTTGTAAATAATATTCGGGTATTAAATCCCTGGAATATTATTTTGATCAAAACTTATAAATCAAGGATATTCTAAATATTTCCATTCTGGTATTTCTATCAGTAGAAATGGAGAAATGTTATGTACTGGGCACATGTATGAAAATATATTCTATTTAAATCCTATTAACAATCAATCAAATAATGCTCGATTTGAACCTTTAACTAAGAAGAGAAAGACCAATATCAGTGACTTAAATCTTTGGCATCTGAGGTTGGGTCACATCAACTCAACCAGGATTCAGAGGCTAATCCATTATAGGCCTTTGGGCTCATTGAGATTGGAACATTGGCCTCAGTATGAATCTAGCCTAGTAGGAAAGATGACCAAATGGTCTTTTTATCCCAAAGGCAGATAGGGCCAAGGGGGTACTGAGTATTGTTCACACTGATATGTGTGGTCCATTGTCTACACCAGCTAGAGGAGGTTTTTGGGTTCTTCGTCACTTTCACGGATGATTGTACAAGGTTTGGTTACGTTTTCCTAATGAGATGCAAGTCTGACTCTTTTGACAAGTTCAAAGAGTTTAAGGCTGAAGTGGAGCGTCAAACAGGTAAATTAATCAAGACCTTATGATCGGATCGTGGTGGAGAGTACCTCCTAGGTGAATTCAAGGACTACATGGTACATCATGGGATAGTATCCCAACTCTTAGCGCTGGGGACACCCTAGCAGAATTAAGTAGCTGAGATAAGGAACAAGATATTAATGAAAATGGTCAGAAGCATGATATCTCATTCTACTCTTCTAGTTTCTTTTTGGGGATATACCCTAGAAACAACGGCATATATTCTAAACATGGTGCTTTTCATATCAGTACCTAGGACTCTCTATGAGATATGGACTGGGCGTAAGCCAAGTCTAAGTCATCTCAGGATATGGGGTGGTCCAGCTTATGTACTGATCAAGGAAGACAAGTTGAGACCAAGATCAGAATTATGCTATTTTGTTGGGTATCCAAAAGGAACAAAAGGAGGTTACTTCTATCATCCTAAGGAGCAGAAAGTACTGGTTAGTACCAATGCTAGATACTTAGAGGTTGATCAAAGTACTTCCACAAAAAGGTTCAACTAGGTTGGAACTCAAGGAGAAATTATCTTCGGAAGCAACTTCTTCTGACCCGATTGTGGAACAAGAAGAGGCACGGCCTTAAGAGCCTGTACAAATGGTGCTTTGTCGCAGTGGGAGAGTGTCTAGGGTTCCAGATAGATGGAATGGAGAAGCTTTTGAGCTAGTCTCTAACCATTAGGAATAAGACCCCACTAGGTACGAGGAGGCAATTGTTGATGCCGATACAAATCTATGGCATAAAGCAATGAAAGCCAAGATTGAGTCTATGTACTACAATCAGGTTTGGGATCTTGTAGTTTCACCTGAAGGGATAAAACCCATTGGGTGTAAGTGGGTGTACAAGAGGAAGAGGGGAGCGGATGGGAAGGTTGAAACCTTCAAAGCTAGGCTTATGGCAAAAAGGTATACTCAGAGAGAAGGGATCGATTATGAGGAAACCTTTTTCCTGGTAGCCATGCTTAAATCCATCCGTATCCTCCTTGCTATCGCATGTCACTATGACTACGAGATATGGCAAATGGATGTTAAGACGGCATTTTTGAATGGCCATCTTAGCGAAAGCATCCATTTATCCCAACCAGAAGGTTTTATTGCTTAAGGCTAAGACTATATCGTTTGTCAGCTTAAGAAGTCCATTTATGGGTTTAAGCAAGCATTAAGAGCGTGGAACATTCATTTTGATGAGACTGTAAAGTCTTATGGTTTTATTCAAAACAAGGATGAACCATGTGTGTACAAGAACCTTGAGGGGTTTAATGTAGTTTTTCTTATCTTATATATGTGGACGACATTCTACTCATTGAAAATGATGTAGGGTCATTGTCTTCTACAAAGGCTTGGCTATTTAGTCAATGTAGTATGAAGGACTTGGGAGAAGCCAACTACATTCTCGGGTTTAGACTTCTTAGAAATAGGAAGCAAAGAATGTTAGGATTATCCCAAGTCGCATACATTAACAAGATCCTGGCCAAGTACAGCATGAACTCATGCAAGGGAGTTTTAATCCCCTGCATATATGGGTTGTCACTTTCTTCAAGGGACTATCCGAAGTCTCAAGAAGGAAATGACAGGATGAGTAGGATTCCCTACGCTTCGGCTGTGGGAAGTCTCATGTACGCCATGCTATGTACTAGGCTAGATATCTGTTTTGCCGTAGGCTTAGTTAACAGATATCAGTCAAAACTCGGGAAGGTTCATTGGCATGCTGTAAAGCATATTCTTAAGTACCTCAAAGGAACCTTGGAGCCATAAGGAGAGGAAGCATATAATGAGGTAGTACCACCTGGATCGGGATTTCATCCAGAGACGGGATGTGGTGGTGGTACAGACTGCTTCAGAGAACAATCTAGAAGATCCATTCACCAAGCCTTTGGCTGAGAGGGTCTTCAAAAGACACTTAGATGCCATTGGGGTGGGCACCTAAGGACTTACCTAGTCTTAGAGTGCAAGTGGGAGATTGTTGGGAATATGCCCTCTTAGACTAGTCTTCTGATGAAAATATCGAATATGTTAATAAAAGAATTTATTTGTCAGAAATCGTTTGTGAAATAATTTTCTTTATTTGTGTATATTTTCATTTGGAACAGACCCATTATGTGTAAATAAGTGATCTATGTGAATGGAGGTCTTTCACAGCAAGGTATGGATCATGGGTTATTTAAACACATAAACAGTTGTTCTTAACCGATTGATGAGAATGAGAATCTCTTCATGTTTAGGTTATTATATTATGAATTCCATATGGGGAATGACTTACCTTTAGCCAGTGAGTAGTCCACTCACTTCATGACATAAGCGTATTTCGAATACGTAGAACAGGACCTGTAGTAGTGGTTTTTAAAAAGTACAATATGGTAGAAACCTAGACTACTACTGCTACAGCGTGGACTAGTACTCTATGACTTGAGTATAGGTTGGTGGTTTGGCGAAGCTGGAAGCATATGCTTTGATATACTATAGTTGAGGTTCTATCGGAGGGCCAATATACTTATATGTTGGGTATGTGTGACTAGTTAGTTTAGACAGACTTATACAAGATAGTTTCTACACTATATCGCCCCTTGTGGTTGTCCAGATGATCTAAATATCTTGGGCCCTGGGAAACGTGACTTGGATGTTTGCTTTAGAGTCGCTCCCTTGGAAAGCGGAAACACTCCAGGAAGTCGTGGATCATTGGACTAGAAGCCTAAGGATGGTAGATGTTTTTTAGAGAGGTGTTAGTACACTTCTTCCTCTTAAAATGTACGGCGATGTGTAGAAGGGTATTTTAGTCATTTCACTTGTAGGTCGAAGACTTTGCTAATGCAGCATTGTCCTTGGAGTAATATTTTCTTATGGTGATATTAGGAAATATTTAAAATGCAGAATACATCTATTTATATAGTATGGGTATTTTGGTCATTTTAGTAGCCAAGGCGATGTGTCTTTTTGGTCCTCGGAATAGCCCGTAAGTCCTAATTAATTTTTTGGGTAGAGAAAATGATCTCAGTTGAGAGAGTTGTATTTTATTCGGGTAGTCTAATTTATTAGACTGGAGTAAAATAAATGGAGAGAAATTTATTTTCTGGTTTAATTGGTTAATTAATTATTCAGGACCTGGGTCTAGTTTGAATAATTAGAAAATTAACCGGGACTTAAACTAGAGGAAAATAATTATTACTTAATTATTTATTGTGTTATTTATTTAATTAAATCCCAAGAAATAAATAATTAAAGTTTAATTATTTTTTGGTTCATTTGGGTTCATTAATTATTTGTTGGGTTATTTATTTAATCCCAAGGAAAATAATTAATGTTTATTATTTTGGACTTTTCGGGTCCAAGAAAAATAATAAATATTATTTTGGCCCAATAGTCTGGATCATAGGATTTTTCTGGACACAGTTTAGAAGAGTTTAGAGTGAAAATAAAATTTATTTTGTAAATAATATTCGGGTATTAAATCCCGGGAATATTATTTTGATTAAAATAATTATTTTTAGTTTCATGACTCTTGACTTTCTGTGTGGAAAAAATAAAATAAAAGAAAATGAAAATGAAAGGTCTCTATCTCGTGACTGTTTCTCTCCTGGCTTTTGGCCTTCTCCACTGGCTTTTGTTTTTAATAGAAGAAAACCAACATAGAGAATGGCCAGTGAGCTGGAAAAACGGCTGATCATTCTTCCCTTCAACCCTTCGTTGCTCACCAAACAGAAATTAGGTGTGGTCATATTCCGTGATCCGGAAAGCCAAGCATGCACTGGAGTATTCATCTCCACCGGAGGAAGAATTCATGGATGCAGTGCACTGGACGTTGAAGGAAAAAGCTGTTTTTGAGCTTCAATTGATTCATCCTCATTCTTCAAGTTTTAAAGGCTCCAACAGGTATGTTTTTAGCCCACCATGATGCTTCCATACTCTGTTATATTCATGTTCTTTCATTTTTATTCAACCGTGATGCATGCTCTGTGAAATGTTCAATCCTTGAGTAATGGCTTTAATTAATTAATTTTATATTTCTTATCTCTTAACTTACCTGAAAAATGAGTTAATTATTAAGAACTTAAGTAATTAAAGGTTACTTGATGTTTACTAGAATATAGATTCATTGACTAATTTCATATTTTAAATCACCTAGAATATAGGAGTTTATATAAGGATTGATTTTAATACATTTTTTTAGATAAATTGGTTGAGACAGAATATGCTCACTAATTTAACTAGAAGATAGTGATTCCATGGATTGCGAACAAAGTGGGTCTATTTTAAATCCTTCAAGAGACCAAGATAATAATTAATTGTGATACGTGCTAAGTGATTCATTATCATGTTTTCAAAAGCCTTTGTCTAAGTTACATATTTTCACATCCTTGAGTTGTACATATTTCTTTATTTTTTTATATTCTCTTATCACTTTATTTGGTTGGTTAACAAATGAATAAAAAGTGATTAGTGTGTACTTGTTCCTTTGATAATAAATATTCGTTAATTCCCTATACTATGCTTGCGATTAGTATACATGTTCGTATGTGTATTTTGGGATTAATGTTTTAATTAAAACTTGACTAAGGGATGGATTTAAATTCAACGATTTTTATACACCTAAAATTTACTCATCAAATTTTTTGCATCGTTGCTAGGGAACAATATCATGAAAGCTTGGATTTTATTGATTTAACCGTATTTATATATTTATATGTCAATATGTAAATATGTGAATATATATATATATATATATGTTCTTTGTGTAACTACGTGTCATATCTTGTTGTATGTCTACATGTACTCTAACTTACTTGAATTGATGTTGCATTGTGTATATAATACTAACAATTTACTTTATGCAGGTAAGATGGCCAATTGAAACATGAGACGGTATCCTAACATGCCTCAAGAGTTGACATCTAGACCATCTAACTCGACTACCTTAGAATGAGTATTAGGAAAATTTGCCACCCATATAACCAAACGCTTTCATGAAATAGATGACATATTGGCAAAATTTGAGGACATGATTCAAAATATAGAAAGGAAAATCTGGTTTTTAATGGATCTAGTGATAAGGTTACTATTAGGGGCGGAAACACGATATGATTCAACTGCCATTACTTTACGAAATGGTAAGAAGCTACCTGATGTTAGCACGGGACTGGTACAATCTAAAGAAGATGGGCCAAAACTGACCTTTCTTAGGGAACCATTTGAAAAACAAGCTAAAAAACTAGATTTTCACCCACCAGTACCTTACCCCACTCAAGCACAAAAAACAAGAAAAGATGCAAAATGTGATAAGTTTTTAGAAATATTCAAACAGCTGCATATAAACATTCCACCCAATGAGGCTTTTATACGCATGCCCAACTATGCAAGTTCCTTAAAAGCATGCTTGTTAACAAAAAAAGGTTGGAGGAATTGTCCAATGTGATTTTAAATGAAGAATGCTCAACTATCTTGCAACACCAATGGACTCTGGCACAAAAAGAAAGTGATCTAGGGAGTTTTTCTATTCATTAACTTGTTAGTACTCTTACATTTTGTAATGCATTAGTAGACCTAGGTGCTAGAATTAATCTTTTACCATATAAAACTTTCAAAAAGCTAGGCCTAGGTAAGCCCAAGCCTACTAGGATGAGTATTCAACTTACGAATTGTTCTATTAAATATTCTAGGGGAATAGTGGAAGATGTAGTAGTTAAAGTGGATAGATTCATATTTCCAGTGGATTTTGTTATTCTTGATATGGATGAAGATTTTAAAGTTCCTTTAATCCTAGGTTGACCTTTCCTAGCAACTGCCAAAGCATTAATTGATGTACATCGGGGAAAATTAATACTTATGGTTGTGGATGAAGAAGTCATTATCAAAATCCATAAAAGCATGCAACATCCTATTTCTTATGATGGTTTTTGTTTAAGGATTGATATTCTTGATGAGCCTTTCCTTGATTTTGTGGAGGAATCATATGTCAAATGCTCGATGGACTTGATGGAACAATCTATTGCATATTTGGAGGATTCAAATAAGGGATATGAGTTGGGAGAATTTGAGGAAATTGAAAAAAAGAAAATTGGGAAGGATAAAGTCATCCATTGAGGAACCACCGAAATTAGATCTAAAAGACCTCCCCGAGCACTTAGAATATGCATTTTTAGCTAACGAGAGAAAAATTGTCAGTGATTATAGCAAAATACCTCACTTGTGATCAAAAGACCAAATTGGTAAGTCTATTTGGAAAGTATAAAGGAGTCATTACATGGAAAATCACGGACATTAAGGGAATTAGCCATTCCTTTTGCGCTCACAAAATCTTATCAGAAGAAGGAGCAAAACCCGTAGTGCAAATCCAACGTAGGTTGAACCCAAACCTGTAGTGATATGTTAAACTCTTATATTTCAGCATCATTTACCATATTTTCGATAGTATTCGGGTGAGTGAAACACAAGTGGTACCAAAGAAGGGAGGAATGAATATGAGCCTAAACGAAAAAAATGAGTTGATCCCAATGAGATTGGTAACCGGTTAGAGGGTTTGCATTGATTATACGAAGTTAAATGAGGCGACTAGGAAGGATAATTTTCCTCTCGCATTGATTGATAAAATGTTAGAAAGATTAATCGGACATGAGTTTTATTACTTTTTAGATAGTTGTTCCAGTTACTTTCAAATTTCTATAGCACCGAAAGATCAAGAGAAGACCGCATTTACATGCCCTTTTAGTATTTTTGCATATCATCGTATGCCTTTCGGTCTTTGAAATGGTCCCGGAACTTTCCAAAGATGTATGATAGCTATTTTTGAAGGACTTGTGGGAGACATCATGAAGGTATTTATGGATGATTTTTCTATTTTTGGTGACTCTTTTGACTTGTGTTTGGCAAATTTGGAAAATGTGCTTCAAAGGTGTGAAAAGGCCAACCTCATGCTTAATTGGGAAAAATATTACTTCATGGTGCAAGAAGGTATTGCATTAGGACACAAGGTTTCAAGGAAAGGTATTGAGGTTAATAGGGCGAAGATTGAGATAATTGAAAAACTCTTTCCTCCCACTTCCATGAAGGCTATTCGAAGCTTTCTTGGTCATGTAGATTTTTTATAGGAGATTTATCTTGGAATTCTGAAAATTTTCTAAACCTTCTACCTCGTTACTTAAAAATGATGCTATTTTTTATTTTGATAGAAAATGTCTCAATGCGTTCAATGTTCTTAAAAAGAAATTGATAAATTCTCCTATTTTAATTACATCGGATTGGTCTCTTCCTTTTGAATTAATGTGTGATACAAGTGATTATGTAGTAGGTGCAGTGCTTGGACAAAAGAGGAATAAGCATTTTTAACCAATCTACTATGCAAGGAAAACTCTTATGGTGGCCCAAGAGAATTACACCATAATGGAGAAAGAATTACTTGCAATAGTATTTTCTTTTGATAAATTTCATTCTTATCTTGTTTTGTCCAACATCACTGTGTATACAGATCATTCTGTCCTTAAATACTTACTAACCAAGAATGATTCTAAACCAACATTGATAAGATGGGTTTCATTGTTATAGGAATTTAACTTAGAGATTAGGGATAAAAAGAGAGCATAAAATTTAGCTGCGAATCACTTATCTAGGTTGGAAAATCCTAACCTAGAACCATTGGTCGAATAAGAGATTAATGACACATTCCCGGATGAACAACTTTTACTTGTCGATGGTGAGATTTCTCAAACACCTTGGTATGCGGATTGCTAACTACTTAGTTGCAGGAATTATTCTGGAAGATTTCACTACACAACAAAAGAAGAAATTCCTCTCCGAAGTAAAGCATTACTTTTGGAAGGATCCCTTGTTTCGGTGTTGTGCGGATCAAATCATTCGAAGCTGTGTGGATTCCATGGAAAGTGCAAACATCTTGAAACATTGTCATGAAAGACCCGTGGGAGGCCATTACTAAGCTAACAACACTACAAGAAAGGTGCTTGAGTCTGGATTTTATTAGCCAACACTTTTTAAGGACTCTTACAAGTTTGTTCAAATTTGTGATAGGTGTCAACGTACAGGTAATATTTCTAAATCTAATAAGATGCCATTACAAATTTTTCAAGCTTGTGAAATCTTTGATTGTTGGGGAATTGATTTCATGGGCCCTTTGCCTAGTTCTTTGGGTAACAAATAAATCTTGGTTGTGGTTGAGTATGTATATAAGTGGGTTGAGGCATACGCCGTTCCTGCTAATGATGCTCGGGTTGTAGTTAAATTTCTTTAAAAACTTTTTACCCAATTTGGTGTACCTAAGGTACTCATTAGTGATAGGGGAACCCACTTTTGTAATACCAAATTAGACAAAGTTCTCAAATATTTAGAGGTTACTCATAAGTTTGCTACCCCTTATCATCCCCAAATAAATGGCCAACTTGACGTAGTTAGTAGAGAATTAAAAAGAATTTTGAAAAAAAAAATGGTTAATCATATGAGAAAGGATTGGAGTTTGAAGCTAAATGATACACTTTGGGATTAAATGGCTGCTTTCAAAACTCCCCTTAGTACTGCCCCTTATCGATTGGTATGTGGCAAATCTTGTCATTTACTCATAGAAATTGAACACAAAGCATATCAAACTTGTTAACTTGGATCTTGAGCTTGCTGGGCAATCTAGGTTACTTCACTTGAATGCATTGGACAAATTGCGCATGGTTGTGTATGATAATTCTCTACTCTACAAAGAACGGGTCAAACGGTGGCATGATAAACATATTGCTCAATCCCTAGAGTTTAAAATATGTGACAAAGTGTTGTTGTTTAAATTCTCACTTGCGACCCTTTCCGGGTAAGTTGAAATCAAGATGGTCGGGGTCGTATATGGTGACTAAGGTTTTTCCTTTTGGTACTCTTAAAAACTCTCACTCGGATAACAGTACTTTCAAAGTCAATAGAAATAGGGTGAATTATTATTTTCGTGAGACTTTTACCACCTTGGATCATGTGGATATTTTTCTCTATGATCCATAATTCTTCTTCCGGATTTCTTTTTAAATCTTGTCGTTTTTCTTCCTTTAGTTGGATTTCTTTTTTTTGTCCTTTTTCTAGATTTATGTTTTTTATTTTTTTTCTTTTGAGTTAGGTACCCTTGTGACTTCTCTAATGACTACTCCTTGTGGTAGATTCACACATGTTGGCTCTAATGCGTAATAGAAAGTATTTTTCTTCTCTTCATTCTTCCTCGTTATTTATTTTGGTCTTCTTGGCTTTGCTTTTATTGTTGTATTTTTTTGCCAGTGAGGACAATGTCCCATTTAAGTGTGGGGGGAGAGTATAGGTATTAAATATATTTTTCATATCATTTTTGTGAGAAATTTTTTTATCATATTTAAGTGAAATTTTCCAAAAATATCTTGTGGTTTTCATTATTTAGCAAGGTTGTAATTTTTTTTACTTACTTGGATATGATTTTTTGTCATTTATTTGGTGGATTTTTATGAAATTGGTTTATTAGATAGGATATTTTTTTTAAGACTTGAGAATTTGGATTAATCTAGTTCATGTATTAGTATTTGAGTATTAGTCGACTCATCTAGTTTGAACATAGAGAATATGATGAATGTGGGAAAAGTTTGTTGGCCAACTCTTGTATTATGGGTTTACATGTTGCTTAGCTTTAAGTTGTGATAAGGAATGCGAGAAGATAAATGATCTTTGAATGGAAAATTTGTGAAAAATTTTTGTGAGTTGAAAATTAAGCAAAATGAGTTAATTGTTATTTCCTCTGTGAAGGTGAGAAAGTATTATTTTTGCTTGATTATGGGGGCCAATACAGATAGTGAAGAGAAATCCACTTTCTTAATGCTATGAATTTGTAAGTGTTGTGCCCTAGAGGCAATCACTTGTACTTTATATATGACATATTTGTTTTATAATACAAGGCATTATTTATCTTTCAGTTTATTTTTTTTACTTTCATGTAAAATAAAAGTTAAATAAAGTCCCTAGTATAATACTATGTTAAGAAAATCATGATAGAGATAATAATATAAGATTCCTATTACACTGTATAGTGCTAGTGCTTAAATAATCCCTAGTCATAATATTAATGAGATATGACATCATTAATACGTTAAGACTAGCACGTGTTTGACTTTCTAATCTGATTAGGCGGTGGTTCTCACATTCATGAGTATTATGATACTCAAAGTTAACACATAAATGCTTGTTAATGGAACAAGTACATTGAATATCCTAATTATGAGATAATTATATGAATAACTATTCAATGCCAGTGATAAAATCTCACTAGAGCAAACATGCAAGTATCCTTAGACTTGAGATCTCCAAGATATCTTGTTTGCAGAGCATTGTACTTTGATTCCAATCTCTGGAGCCAGATCGAGGGCCGCCTATGGGATGGTTATTAGGTACAATGTGAGGTAAACGAAAATAGTTGAGAGGGTCAATAAAGGATTCACCACTCCTAATAGTAGGGGCGAATATCATATGGTCACTTGTTGGAATTACTACTCATGAAAACCTTAGCCAAAGTGATTGTGTGTTGGAAACAACTCCAATTGATATACATGTAGAGTAGTGGCTTCACGGTACAAGTACTATTATATTCGGGCCAAAATTAATTTATATTCTGGAGGGAGTTGGCACTAATTATGTACTCCAAACCGGATGAGATATAGTATGGTGAAAGGAGTTTATTACACTATAGTTTGTTATTGAATAGTGGTTCATGTCAAGCCACTTGACTTCCTAGACTCTTGGGTGGTCATGATATGTTGCTAGATACCACTCATGATATGTTGTGGGATTATTAATTAATGAATTAATAAACCAATCCTATTTAAAATTAATAGATTAATTCTAAATTATTAAGGATTATTAATCCTAAAGACGTTTTGATTAATTTATATTCACTACAAATAGATTGGGAAACCTAATATGTGAAACCCACCTAAAGCCAACCTTAGAGTAAGAGGGGGTCGGGATGCATATCATATAATATTTTGCATGAATATATATTTTTGAATGATTTTACGTGCTTTAGAATTATGATTTATAGGTTAAAAGGCTTAGTTATACTTATTGAGTAGGAAGGGTAAAATGGTAATTTTAATTGAGGTCAAAATAGGAAGATAGCTTGAGGATTAAATAAGAAGAATATTTGGGTGAGAAAATAAGAATAAGAGTTGTTATGGTTAAGTGGTTAGAGTTTTGGCATTAATCTCTAAGGTCATGAGTTTAAATCCCATCATTTAAGTTTTTATCCTGATCATCTTAATTAAGTTTGAATTTTTGTTTTCTTGCATTCCATAAAAATAGGAATGTTATCCTAGGGGAGACATGAAGAGAATGTCCTAATCCTATCATTATGTCCTAAAAAGAATTCTAGAGGAATTCTTATCCATTTATTACTTCTAGCTTGTCCTAACCTTTTCACCAATTAAATTTGTTCAAAATTTATCCAAATTCATGTTTTTAATTCCAAAAAATTCAGCAAGGAATCTTGGTCTTTGAATATCGAAAACGAATCTTGGAGGTTGGAGATTTGACTGAAAATAGGAGAGGAGTTAGGGAAGGGTCCCAAGGGAAATTAATCTCTATGGTTGAGCTTTCAAACTCCACTCCATAGTGTTCATATTCTCCATGAAAGAAATTTGGAAATTTTCCAGATTCTTGAGCAGCCTAACCTTCAAAAATCTCAGACATCTTTCTTACTCAATTGCTACCAGAAAAAATGGCCAATTTATTCAGCTTGAAGACTGAAATTCCTATGCAAAAACCAGACTGCACAAAACTGTACAAACCAGAAAAAAATCTGGGCAGTTTTCGCTGCATAGCAGCCTGAAATCAAAGCTGTTTCTTCTGCCTTCAAGCCAGCAAAATTCCTCTGCTTTTCCTCCATAAAGAAGGCTGGAAGTCAGTCTTAATGGACCCTCAAACACCTCTCAAGAACCCTGAAAGTCGGGTTGGAACATTGCAGAAAACAGCATAGAAAATTACAGCAAAACATTCGAATCATAACCAGAAAATTTCCAGCCTTGTTCCCTTCAGGCCTTAGTTGAAACCACCCTCCAACCTCTGTAAATTAACGCTTGTTCAGCCATGAACTAAACATCATTCCCCCCTCCACTTACCTTGCACAATTGGACTCATAACCACACCTCAAATTTCTCCTACAATCACTCCATTAAAACTTCCATTTGAATTTCAAAATTTCCAGCATTTGTTCCATGAAAACACCCTTAGATTAGGCTTCATAACCAGAAATTCCTCTGCCATTGAGCTCAGAATTTCATCTAGCCTTAAAGCTCCATCAATCTTCATTCATTTCAGCAAAACACAGCAGTCCAGCAGGCTCTATTGCAGCTCCAAGAAACCTCCATCAATCAAACACCAATAATATATCTTCTACCTCAAAACACTCCTCAAACTACTCCATTTGAATTTCAAACAACTAGATTTTCTCTTCCTCTCTAACCTGAAAATCGAGATCCATGAACTCCCTCAATCATTCGGCCAGAACTCTACAGAAATTCATCCAGTATTTTTCCTCAAATTCTCTCTATTTTCACTAAGAATACTAAGAACACACACTATCTTTCTTCAAGCCAAAGACCACTCTAAACACCTCCAATCCCTCTCAAAAACACCAGAATACTCCTACATACTCCCTAGAGTTCATTTCTGGAATTTTTAACATCAAATCTTGAAAACAAAAATTGGCATTCGGATCAAAACCAGTTTTTCCCCTTGAAGTCTCAAGAACATCATCAAGGTAACCAAGAACAACTCTTTTGTTCATCTTCTTCCCTTCAACCTTTAACATATCATGCTAATTCTCTCTCTCTCTCTCTCTCTCTCTCTCTCTCTCTCTCTCGACCGAAATGATTGTTGCAACCATGGCTATTTTTTTTTCTCCTCCTCTCTTGGACAATTCAAGACTCGCAATCGCGTGAACCTTCTTAAATCTTCATCGAAGTAATCATCAACCAAGTATTTCTCCTTAACCTTTCTTTTTAATTCTGAATTCATGTCTCTTAGATGTTGGTGGGGAGAATATTATATGAATGGGGGATTGATTATATGCATATGTATGAAGGGGTTGAGATTGGAGCATGAGAATGGATGATCATGATTAAGCTATAAGGAATTCCTTGAGAATCGATGTATGTTCATCAAGTCTTAAGAAATTATGAATATTTAACCATGCTAGATGCTATGACTTCTTTGGTGAATAGGATTTTTATGTTCTTATTTTCATTGAAGCCGTGAGTATGATTGTGCATAGTAGAGATTTGGCCATGTGATAGTAGGTATGGATTTAAGCCTATGTTCATGAATAGAATAGTTTGTTGATTGATGTTGGAGAATATGTTCATGAATCTTGTTTGCAATAGGAAAATTATGATCAGGATCTTGTTGATCCTAGGCTATTTTAATTAGCAAATTTTATTACCATAATTAAAATTATTACTATATTTTTCCTCTAAAGATTTCATTACTAGGAAGTTTTGGAAATGGGGTATTAAATGAAATATTGACATTTTACTAGTCAAATAAATAATATTTTTCATTAAAAATAAAATATGTATATGTATAATAGTAAATAAGATCTTTTTATATAAATAATAATAAATAAAATATTAATGACCTTATAGGCCTATATTCATAAATATTATTCATATTAAAATTTGTTTGTTATTTATTAAACAAAAATTTAATATATTTTATTTATTATTAATGTAATTTATTACTAATTATTTATTATCTATTAAAAATTAATTGTAATTTATTAATTATTTATAATAAAACTATTTTTTTAAATTGCCATTTGCTAATATTTTACAATTAAACCCTAGTTTATTTATTAGCAATGGTACTCAAGATTTATTATTTGAAGCTATAACTTATTAGTAATTATTTTACAACCCTAATTATTTTAACTTATCAAGCTAGACTTATTTTATAAAATCATTTACCATCTAGCCTTAAAGCTTAGGGCATTAGGGTCATGATTGTAATAAGTTGAATTAGGATTGTTTATGTAAGCGAATATAGCTTGAGCATAGCCTTATGTCTTGTGTTTTTACCCCAAGCGGGGTTGGGTCAGCCTTGGAAGATTTTTGAATTTGAGCAATCAAAGGATCAGGTAAGCTCCTGCATGAATTTATATGAATACAAAAGATTACTATGGCAAGCCAAATGTGATGTGTATGGACACTGATTTTGTAAAAGCTATTAAGGACTGTTTTCCTTTTTATTTCAGTCAAGCAAATCATTTGAAAATTTAAACAAGCAGTTTTGTAGAAATACTAAACTCTTTCTAAAACCTAACTTTGACAAGAATTTTAGAAACCCTTTATTGCTATTTCGAATTAAATCAATGCTTTATCAGTTTTCTCCCAAGTGGGACAATTAACTTTGAGTACTCAATAAGGGTAGACTATTAGGACTAGTCTTTGAAGGGTTAGGATAAGTCTCTCTGTAGGTGGCCACCTCTAAGGGGGGAGTCCTTCCCGGATAGGATGCCAGTCCAGTAGGTCATTCCGGTTCGAGCTTCAGTCATGTGGGCTATGTGTTTCTGGAGTGGACAATCGGTAAGTTTGGGTGCAGAGAAGGAGGAGTATTTTACCCGGTAGGTCGTACACCTACCTTTTGTCAGTCTACACAAAGTATGGCATTCTGACTGTTATATGGTCATGGGGCCCAACATGTGGTAACCTATAGCTCCCCATTTGAGTGGTTGTATTTATTGTGCACATGTATGGTTTGAAAAGCAAAACACCACTCTTTATTTTCAACATTTATTTAATTCTTGCCAGCACTTTCTCTCATGAAAATTTTCTAACTTGCATACATGAACTATTTTGCCTGAAACACTCAAAGCACACACGGGCTTACTTAGATTTTTATCTAATCACCTTTTATGCCATGTTTCAAGTCGATCCTACTATGGAGATGAATAGCTAGATTTGTGTTGGATTGTATGCCCTCTTAGACTAGGTTTCTGATGTAAAATCGAATTGTTTAATAAAAGAATTTATTTTCAGAAATTGTTTGTGAATTTACTTTTTGTTTGTGCACGATTTTTGTTTGGAACAGACCCATTGTGTTTAAATAAGTGATCCATGTGAATGGTGGTCTTTCACAGTAAGGTATGGATCACGGGTTATTTAACACATAAACATTTGTTCTTAACCTATTGATGAGACTGGGAACCTCATCATGTTTAGGTTATTATGTTATGAATTCCAAATGGGGAATGGCTTACCTTTAGCCAGTGGGTAGTCCACCCACTTCATGACATAAGCGTATTTCGAATACGTAGAACAGACCTCGTAGTAGTGGTTTCTCAAAGTACTATATGATAGAAACCTAGACTACTACCGCTACAACGTGGACTAGTACTCTACGACTTGAGTATGAGTTGGTGGTCCGGCGAAGCCGGAAGCATATACTTTGATTTGCTATAGTTGAGGTTCTATAGTAGGGCCAATATACTTGCATGTTGGGTATGTGTGACTAGTTAGTTAAGACAGACTTATACAAGATAGTTTCGCACTATATCGCCCCTTGTGGTTGTCCGAATGGTCTAAATTATCCAGGGCCCCGGGAAACATGACTTGGATGTTTGCTTTAGGGTAGCTCCCTTGGAAAGCGGAAACACTCCAGAAGTCGTGGATCATTGGACTAGAAGCCTAAGGATGGTAGATGTCATTTAGAGGGGTGTTAGTACACTTCTTCCTCTCTAAATGTACTGGCGATGTGTAGAGGGGTATTTTAGTCATTTCACCCGTAGGTCGGAGACTTTGCTAACGCAAGCATTGTCCTTGGGGTCAATATTTCCTTATGGTGATATTAGGAAATATTTAAAATGCAAAATACAGCTATTTATATAGCAGGGGTATTTTGGTCATTTTAGCAGCCCAAGGCGATGTGTCTTTTTGGTCCTCTGGATAGCCCGTAAGTCCTAACTATTTTTGGGATGAGGAATTGGTCTCAGCTTGAAGAGGATTTTATTTTATTTTGTTTTATTTTATTTTATTCAGAAGTCTAATTTATTATTGGACTCGGAATAAAATAAATAAATAAATAAATAAAATAGGAGTTGAGAGAAATTAATTATCTAGTTTATTTGGTTAATTAATTATTCAGGGCCTAGGTCCAAGTATGAATAATTAAGAAATTAACCTCGAGCTTAAACTAGGGGAAATAATTAATGTTTAATTATTTATTGGGTTATTTATGTAGGCTCAAGAAATAAATAATTAGAGATTAATTATTATGGTTCATTTGGGCTCATTAATTATTTATTGGGTTACTTATGTAAGCCCGTAAAATAAATAATTAATATTTATTATTTTGGGCCTTTTGGGTCCAAGAAAAATAATAAATATTTATCCTGCCCAATAGCTTGGACCTTAGGGTTTTTCCAGATACTGTTAAGAGGAGTTTAAGGTTAGGCCAAATCTGTTTCTCAGATAACATCCTGGATATTTTGAAATTCCTGGGATATGTTTATCGTAGATTGAGAGACCTAATTTTGGCTAAAATATAAACAACTCTTTGAAAAGAAAAAAAAACTCTAATTTTTCCTTGCCCAAGCAAGACTCACATAAGTCTCTCTCTCTCTCTCACAAAACTCTCTCCTTCTTCTTGTTTTTCTCTTGTTATTTGCTAATCAATAGCGAACGAACCAAGGAGAATTGAGACCCTTCCTCTTCACCATAGTGTTCACCGACTAGAGGGTAGGCTGAGGAATATCCCGAGAGCTGGAGAGCTAAGCGTTAATGCAAACAAGACGCAGTCGAAGGCTAGCGGGTGTTCAACCGGAAACTCCTTCAACTGTGCAAAGCGAGGCGATTCCAGTCGTTCAATCCGCTCTCACTCAACCTAGAAGGGTTAAGGAGCGCAAATGTATGATCTTCAAGCTTCCGCATGGCCTTTATGGCCCGCGTTTAATTTTTTTTTTGGTCTCTGTTTTCCCGTCCATGGCTTCCTGTGCTGCGTTTTGTCCATCAAAGTGGTATCAGAGCCATTGGTTTTGATCAATATAGGGAGCATGGTAGTTAATAAAATGGAGAAGATGATTATACCTGTGATCCTTCGCTGTTTTGGTATGGGATAGATGGTTTTGTAAGCTTCACAGTGGAAGCATAGGACCCTCTGTAAATTTTCTGGCTTTGGTGTTTTAATCGTGTAAACCCAATTTTAATGGGTATAGGCGATTGTGGTTATGTTTTGGATGAGTTTTTATAAGTAAAAATGTCCAAAGAAGCCAAAGAAGACAGGAAAAATCGGAAAAAAGGAGGCTCTGCAAATTTTCGCGCGGAAAGAAAGAAAAACGAAGAAGATGCACTGTTCCAAAGCCGTGGAGCCGAGCCGAGCCGATTAAGCCGAGCCGCACTGTTTCTGTTTCACGAGCCGCGTCTTCTGAGCCGGGTGAGCCGAGCCGCTACTGTAGCAATTGAGCCGATGAAAATTGCAGAATTGAAATGCAATTGCGCGGGCGGGTGAAGCGGAGCTGGGCGCGGGTCGTGGGCGGGCGGAGCGCTCCACGGGTTGAAGCAGCTGCCGATCAAGTGCGGCTGGTGCACCGAGGGGCGCGGTGGACCGCAATACAAAAGGCGCCGATCTGGTGCATCCGGTGCAGTAGACCGCCAGCTTTTTTTTTGCACTTTTTGGTTTTTTTTCCTTTTTCGTTTTGGGGTCCCATACCAGGCGAAGTTAATATTTTTGCAATATTTATATTCTTGGAATATATTTGCATGAAAAATATTAGTAAGGGATTTTAGGATTAAACAAGATCATTAATTAATTAATGTGTTTAATTCTATTATTTGGGCACTTAGGTTTAAAAAATAGAAAAGCATGAAAACGTTTATTGTTTTCTAGCATGCTATTTTTTTTATGTACCTATGTGTGCTTTTCCTCAAAGACCAAAGTCTTTGGGAACCTTTTGTTTTGGCAAGGAAAAATATTTTTCTTTAAAAACTAAATGGTTATTTTAATTGGTACAAAAATTAATCCTTAAATATTTTCTCAAAGGATTTAATCCTTGACATAGAAAATATATTGGATTTAGATATTTTTGTAAATTAAAATGGAGAGCCATTTTGTTTTGTTTTGGACTAAAAAAATGATTTTGTCAAATAAACTTGAGACCAAAGTCTCTAGAAAGTTTTAATTGGAAATTTTTGAAATCATTAAGTTTTAACTTATATAAAATTAGTCCATGGAGGAAATCTCTCAAAGGATATAAGCCTTGACATAGAGATTTTATTGGACTTAGATATTTTATTTTTGAGTTAAGAAAAACTTAATGGAAATTTCAAAAGGATATTTTCCAAAAAACCTTAATTTTAAAAGACTAAGTGGGAGAGGGGTTCCAACGGCCCCACGGCTTCCATCACGGTCCTCATTAGAGATCGTGGATCTTCTCGCGTCACCCCGGGAGTGAACCCGTATAGGATGGGGATACCACAAGGATCTAGATCTAATGGAAGGATGTAATTAATAACCCGGGCACGTACTATGATCGGCCAGCCCACGTTGGAGGTTATAGTGCGAGGTATGTCCATAGGAAATGAGAGGAAACGGCCATCCCACGATGGAGTTATTCTCTAGACCATTACCTAGAAGGGAAATTAATTTGTGGTGGTTAATACACTTAGCTTAGGAAACCGTTAATCTTCCCAAGAAGCTATGTCAGCTTTTCCTAAGAGCCAAATTATTTTCGTGCACAAATTTCATTTTGTTTTCACAAACTAATTTCTTTCTTTTATTTTCGATTTTCGTAAATGGTGGGAGGTTCTTTTAGTCCATTGGCCGTTATTCTCAGGGAGAATAAGTTAACGGGTCCAAACTATGTGGACCGGAAAAGGAACCCGGACATAATACTCACAAACTCGAGGAGTATAAGTATGTCCTTTATGAAACCTCGCCCCGTTATCTGGGAAGGTTCCACCGCCGAAGAGCGAGAGGCCGAAAAGGCATGGAAGAAAGCCGACGAAATGGCACGTTGCTATATGTTAGCTTCCATGTCTAATGTGCTCCAGCCAAAACACGAGCACATGGCTTCGCATATGACATTAGTCAATCGTTGGCAACTATGTTCGCGGACAAGAGCCGGCCCGCAAGGCAGGAGGCTCTTCGAACAATTGTAAACACTAAGATGGCTGAGGGAGCATCAGTCCGAGAGCATATGCTCAAGATGATTGCCGCTTTCGAGGAGGCGTAAATCTTAGGGGTCGTCATTGACCCCGAGAGCCAAGTGGACATGGTTCTCGAATCTCTACCGGCTCTTTCACTCGCCTCAAGTTAAACTATAACATGAACAAGTTGAACATGAGTTTGATCGAACCGATGAAGGAGCTCCGTATGGCGGAGAAGGTCATGAAGCCGCAGCCTAAGGCCATGATTGCTAAGGCCTCTTCTTCAAGAACCGGGCCTAAGCCCGTAAAGTTCAAGAGGAAGAAGGGGAATGCAAAGCAGTCTCACCTCAAGAACCAGCCCAAGGACAAACCAAAGGGCAAGTGCTTCAAGTGTGGAAAGAAGGGACACCGGAAAAAGGAGTGTCCAGATCTTCGATGCCAAGAAAACCCCACAGGTAATGTTTACTATCTAGAGTCCATATCAATGGTAGGATCAACTTCCACTTGGATTGTTGATTCAGGAGCCACCGATCATATCTCGTAACTCCTTGCGTGGGTTTAGGAAGATAAGAAGACTCAAGAAGGGCGAACATGGGCTTCGAGTGGGTAATGGAGCACAAGTCCGGGCCCTTGCAAGTGGGAGAGCCGGATCTTAATTTTGATTGTAATAAGATAGTGGTTTTAAAAGACATTTTATATGTACCTGGTTTTCGTCGAATTTGATTTCAGCTTGCAAAACTTATTAATCAAGGATATTCTCGTATCTTTCCATTCCGGTATTTCTATCAGCAGAGATGGAGAAATTTTATGTACCGGGCACATGTATGGAAATTTGTTCTTTTTAAACCCTATTAATAACCAATCAAATAACGCTCTGTCTCGAACCTTTAACTAAGAAGAGAAAGACCAATATCAATGATTCATACCTTTGGCATCCGAGGTCGGGTCATATTAACTCAACCAGGATTCGGAGGCTAATCCATGATGGGCCTTTGGGCTCATTGAGATTGGAAAGTTGGCCTCAGTGTGAATCTTGCTCGATGGGAAAAATGACCAAAAGGTCTTTTACACCAAAGGCGGATAGAGCCAAGGAGGTGTTGAGTCTTGTTCACACCGATGTGTGCGGTCCATTGTCTACACCAGCCTAGGGGAGGTTTTGAGTACTTCATCACGTTCACGGATGATTGTACGAGGTATGGTTACATTTACCCGATGAGACGCAAGTCCGACTCTTTTGACAAGTTCAAAGAGTTTAAGGTCGAAGTGGAGCGTCTGGACAGGTAAATTAATCAAAACCTTACGATCGGATCGTGGTGGAGAGTACCTCCTAGGTGAATTCAAGGACTACATGGTACATCATGGGATAGTATCCCAGCTCTCTGCGCCGGAACCCCCAGCAGAATCGGAGTAGCCGAGAGAAGGAACAGGACGTTGATGGAAATGGTCCGAAGCATGATGTCTCATGCTACTCTTCCAGTTGTCCTTTTGGGGATATGCCCCGGAAACAACGGCATATATTCTCGAACTTGGTGCCTTCCAAGTCAGCACCTAGGACTCCCTATGAGATGTGGACCGGGCGTAAGCCAAGTCCGAATCATCTCAGGATTTGGGGGTGTCCAGCTTATGTACCGATCAAGGGAGACAAGTTGGAACCAAGATCGAATTATGCTATTTTGTTGGGTATCCAAAAGGGACAAAAGGAGGCTACTTTTATCATCCTAAGGAGCAGAAGGTACTAGTCAAGCACCAATGCTAGATACTTGGAAGATGATCAAAGTACTTCCACTAAAGGTTCAACGAGGTTGGAACTCGCAGGAGAAGTTATCTATGGAATCAACTTCTATCGACCCGATTTTGGAACAAGAAGAGGCACAGCCTCAAGAGCCTCGTACAAATGGAGCCTCGTCGTAGTGGGAGAGTGTCTAGGGTTCCGGATAGATGGACTCGGAGAAGCCTTTGAGCTGGTTTCCGACCATCGTGAACAAGACCCCGCTAGATACGAGGAGGCTATTGCCGATGCCGATGCAAATCGTGGCATGAAGCAATGAAAGCCGAGATTGAGTCTATGTACCTCAATCAGGTTTGGGATCTTGTAGCTTCACCTCGAAGGGATAAAACCCATTGGGTGCAAGTGGGTATACAAGAGGAAGAGAGGAGCGGATGGGAAGGTGGAAACCTTCAAAGCTAGGCTTGTGGCGAAAGGGTATACTCGTAAAGAGGGTATCGACTATGAGGAAACCTTTTCCCCGTAGCCATGCTTAAATCCATTCGCATCCTCCTTGCCATCGCCTCGTCACTATGACTACGAGATATGGCAAATGGATGTCAAGACGGCATTCTTAAATGGCCATCTTAGCGAAGACATCTATATGTCCCAACCGAAGGCTTCATTGCCGAAGGCCAGAACACATGGTTTGCAAGCTTAAGAAGTCCATTTATGGACTTAAGCAGTGCATCAAGAGCATGGAACATTCGTTTTGATGAGACTCGTAAAGTCTTATGGTTTTATTCAAAACGAAGATGAACCATGCGTGTACAGGAAACTTGAAGGCATCAATGTGGTTTTTCTTGTCCCGTATGTGGATGACATTCTACTCATTGGAAATGATGTAGGGACATTGTCATCTACAAAGGTTTGGCTGTCTAGTCAATTCAAGATGAAGGACTTGGGAGAAGCCGCCACATTCTCGGATTAGGCTTCTTAGAAATAGGAAGCAGAGAATGTTAGGATTATCCCAAGCGACATACATTGACAAGATGCCGGCCAAGTACAAGCATGGACTCATGCAAGGGAGCTCTAATCCCTTGCGTACATGGGTTGTCATTTTCTTCGAAGGACTCGTCCTAAGTCTCAAGAAGAAAAGGACAGAATGAGTAGGATTCCCTACGCTTCGGCGGTGGGAAGTCTCATGTACGCCATGTCGTGTACTAGGCCGTATATCCGCTTTGCCGTGGGCTTAGTTAGCAGATATCACTCAAACCCGTGGGAGGTTCATTGGCAAGTCAGTAAAGCATATTCTCAAGTACCTCAAGGGAACGAGAGATTATATGCCGGTTTACTGTGGTCGATGATTTGGTTCCTACAGGATACACGGACTCGTACTTCCAGGCGGATAAGGATGAGAGAAAATCCACTAGTGGATATGTGTTCACCTTGTCTCGGAGGAGCAATTTCATGGAGGAGTATCAAGCAATCTTGTATTGCCGACTCAACCATGGAAGCCGAGTATGTGGCAGCCTTCGAAGCGTCCAAGGAAGCAGCTCCGCTCCGAAGTTTCTTTCGTAACTTGGAGTCGTACTCACATATGGACAGGTCGGTTGTGATGTATTGCGACAACACCGGAGCAAAGTGTCGCAATCTAAGGAGCCTCGGAACCACAAGAAGGGGAAACACATCGAGAGGAAGTACCACCCGATCCGGGATTTCATCCAGAGACTGGAAGTCGTGGTGGAGCATATTACCTCGTAAAACAATCTAGCAGCACTCCATTCACCAAGCCTTTGGCCGAGAGAGTCTTCAAGAGACACTTAGACGCCATAGGGGTGGGCACCTATGGACTTACCTAGTCTTAGAGTGCAAGTGGGAGATTGTTGGATTGTATGCCCTCTTAGACTAGGTTTCTGATGTAAAATCGAATTGTTTAATAAAAGAATTTATTTTCAGAAATTGTTTGTGAATTTACTTTTTGTTTGTGCACGATTTTTGTTTGGAATAGCACTCCATTGTGTTTAAATAAGTGATCCATGTGAATGGTGGTCTTTCACAAGAAGGTATGGATCACGGGTTATTTAACACATAAACATTTGTTCTTAACCTATTGATGAGACTGGGAACCTCATCATGTTTAGGTTATTATGTTATGAATTCCAAATGGGGAATGGCTTACCTTTAGCCAGTGGGTAGTCCACCCACTTCATGACATAAGCGTATTTCGAATACGTAGAACAGACCTCGTAGTAGTGGTTTCTCAAAGTACTATATGATAGAAACCTAGACTACTACCGCTACAGACGTGGACTAGTACTCTACGACTTGAGTATGAGTTGGTGGTCTGGCGAAGCTGGAAGCATATACTTTGATTTGCTATAGTTGAGGTTCTATAGTAGGGCCAATATACTTGCATGTTGGGTATGTGTGACTAGTTAGTTAAGACAGACTTATACAAGATAGTTTCTGCACTATATCGCCCCTTGTGGTTGTCCGAATGGTCTAAATTATCCAGGGCCCTGGGAAACATGACTTGGATGTTTGCTTTAGGGTAGCTCCCTTGGAAAGCGGAAACACTCCAGGAAGTCGTGGATCATTGGACTAGAAGCCTAAGGATGGTAGATGTCATTTAGAGGGGTGTTAGTACACTTCTTCCTCTCTAAATGTACGGCGATGTGTAGAGGGGTATTTTAGTCATTTCACCTGTAGGTCGGAGACTTTGCTAACGCAGCATTGTCCTTGGGGTCAATATTTCCTTATGGTGATATTAGGAAATATTTAAAATGCAAAATACAGCTATTTATATAGCAGGGGTATTTTGGTCATTTTAGCAGCCAAGGCGATGTGTCTTTTTGGTCCTCGGGATAGCCCGTAAGTCCTAACTATTTTTGGGTTGAGGATTTGGTCTCAGCTTGAAGAGGATTTTATTTTATTTTGTTTTATTTTATTTTATTCAGAAGTCTAATTTATTATTGGACTGGAATAAAATAAATAAATAAATAAATAAAATAGGAGTTGAGAGAAATTAATTATCTAGTTTATTTGGTTAATTAATTATTCAGGGCCAAGGTCCAGTATGAATAATTAAGAAATTAACCTGAGCTTAAACTAGGGGAAATAATTAATGTTTAATTATTTATTGGGTTATTTATGTAGGCCCAAGAAATAAATAATTAGAGATTAATTATTATGGTTCATTTGGGCTCATTAATTATTTTTTGGGTTACTTATGTAAGCCTAGAAAATAAATAATTAATATTTATTATTTTGGGCCTTTTGGGTCTAAGAAAAATAATAAATATTTATCTGGCCCAATAGCTTGGACCTTAGGGTTTTTCCAGATACGGTTAAGAGGAGTTTAAGGTTAGGCCAAACTATTTCTCAGGATAACATCCGGATATTTTGAAATCCCGGGGATATGTTTATCAGAGATTGAGAGACCTAATTTTGGCAAAATATAAACAACTCTTTGAAAAGAAAAAAAACCCTAATTTTCCTTGGCCAAGGGGACTCTCAAGTGAGTCTCTCTCTCTCTCTCACAAAAGCTCTCTCCTTCTTCTTGTTTTTCTCTTGTTATTTGCTAATCAATAGCGAACGAACCAAGGAGAATTGAGACCCTTCCTCTTCACCATAGTGTTCACCGACTAGAGGTTAGGCTGAGGAATACCCCGAGAGCTGGAGAGCTAAGCGTTAATGCAAACAAGACGAAGTCGAAGGCTAGCGGGTGTTCAACCGGAAGCTCCTTCAACTGTGCAAAGCGAGGCGATTCCAGTCGTTCAATCCGCTCTTCCTCAACCTAGAAGGGTTAAGGAGCGCAAATGTATGATCTTCACGCTTCCGCATGGCCTTTATGGCCCGCGTTCAGTCGAATTTTTTTTCTCTGTTTTCCCGTCCATGGCTTCCTGTTACTGTTTTGTCCATCAATTTGTTGCCTATGCTTTAATGACTTTATGTTATTTTTCTTATGTGTTGTTTTGAGAGATGGTAGTAATCAATTTATTTTGGATTTGTTCATGTAATTTTTGGGTTATAATAAGTTCAATTTTAAAGTATTACTTTTATTTTCTTTTGTGTGACCCAGTTATAAAGACCCCTTGTCCTATGGACGGGGCGATATCCCCTGCCCTATTGGGCCTAAGTAGTGGGGTGTTGTAAGTAGTATCAAAGACTAGGTTTAAGCAAATATTGATAGTGTATGCTTTGTTTTATTAAGTTTAAATCTTTTGCCTTACCTATCTTGTTTATGTTGTAGGATAGTTAGAATGCTTAGAACCGCATGGAAAGGGCAATAATGGCATCCTCCCATCCCTATCTACTCGGAAGACCTACCAGTGCCTCGTCTGCACCTCAGCCTACACCGCAACCAATTATTCCATTGGATGATAGCAGTGACGTTGAGGTCCAGATCATTGAGCCACCCCTAATACCTGTGATAGACTTGGTTACTGATAGTGAAGATGAGAAGATTGATATAGAATATGTTCCCTTCCCTCCTAGTCCCATAGTTGACTTGATAGCTGATAGTGATGATCCGGGTGAGATAGATTATGAATCTCTACCTAGACCTTCCTTCATACCCCCACCCAACCAGTTTGAGACCGGGGAGAATTCTAGGTGACTTGGGAAAGAGCCAATAGATGGGTTTGCTAATGGGGCTGGGATAGACTTCACTAGAAATTCTGGGGGATAGTTATATGAGGCCAACTTTGAAGCCTCCGTGAGGACTAGAGAGGCTAAGAGTTACTATGATTAGGATGTTTTATTTACTGCTTTCCATAAGCTCCTATGTTAAGGATTTCATTCTTCTTTACTGCTTTAATTTCAAATTTATGCAAATAAGAGTACTTGGAGTACTCTAAGGTTTGAAATTTTTTTTATGCAATTCTTTATACAAAAACTTGCATATGATTTTCTTCTACTTAAACCTGAATGTGAATGCATGTTAAAATGAAATGTTTAAAACTTGAATGCATAAATTCATTATCTGGGCATGATTTAGAATGGCACCCAAGCGCCGTGTAGCCACATCAAGCAGAAGAGTTCCAGAAGCAGAGCCTGTGACACTGGAGTTAGAGACGACTCAAATGCTATCACCCAATCGGGGGGATGATAACGAGCCAGATTTGGAATTGGGGTCAGAAGAACCTGTTGGAGTGACAATAGGATAAGCATTCAGTAAGATGACTGAGATTATTCAAGCTTTAACTAAACAGAGGAATCTAAATGGAAAGGACGAAGCATTGGAGTGGTTTTTGAAATTCCAACCGCACATCTTCTTGGGAGAAGCCGAGCAGGATCAGAAAGCTGAGCAGTGGATAGAACAGATGGAAGACATCTTCGCTACGCTTCAGTACACTGAGAAGCGGATGGTGAAGTTTGCTGCACTCCAATTAAGGGGCTTAGCTCGGGCATGGTGGCAATGAGTTCAGGACGATTGGGAGATAATTAACCAAGATTGGACATGGGCAAATTTTGTAAAAGCATTCAGAGCTGAATATATCCCTCAGTGGATAGTTGAGAAGCGAGAGGGTGAGTGCCAGAATCTCAAGCAGGGAGGTATGACTCAGTAAGCAGCATAGTTCACCCAATTGTCAAAGTACTGTAAGAGGATGGTGGACACCGAGCAGAATAGGATAAGACAGTTTGTCAAGGGTTTAAGGGAAGAGTTGAGAAGGGCATTGACACATTCTCCTCCAACGACTTACTCAGGGGCCATGGACGCAGCTACCCAAACTGAGAATAAAGACCACAACAGAATGGCACCAAGACCTTTTCTACCGCCAAGACAACTGCCGAGACATTTTGCAAAGGCAGCAACCCAATAAGCACCTCGCTAATCGCTAATAGCACCGATTGGTCCTACGCAAAATCTTCCATTATGCCGGTAATGTGGAAAAAGGGGCCACAAGGAGAGAAATTATTGGTCTAGAGGAGGTGAGCGAAAATGCTACCATTGCGGTGACCCGAACCATTTGCGGAATACCTGCCCTAAACTTCTCTGAGTCGGACAAGGAAACCCGGCTCAGATCGTGGGGGCCAAATGAGCCAATGCCACGGGAGCATCCGGGAGTAGAATGCAAAAGCCTCAAGTGAAAGAAAAAGTTTTTGCTCTCAACGAGGAGAAGGTTGTAGCTGATGCGGCAGTGGTGGAAGGTACGTTTGCTATCCAAGGTTATATGCATTGATAGACCCTGGATCTACCCATTCCTATTTAAACAAGAAATGCATATCATTTGGGTTGGAATAGAGTAGAACTACCTTTTACTTTGTTGGTGAGTATGCCTTTGGGGACTACTACCCCGGAAAGCCAATGTTGTAGTTGATGCCTTGAGTAGAAAAGTCAGAATGGCCAGGCTAAAAGTGCAGGAGGTTCAAGTGGTTTAGGATGTGTTGGATAGAAGAACGGAAGTGCAAGAGGAGCGAATTATTGTTAGCAACTTGAAGTTGATGCCAGGTCTAAGGCAGGACATTATTGAGGCCCAGCAAAATAATGCAGAATTTCAGCTTTTCAAGGATAAGGAGCTCAAATGGCAAGACAGTGAATTCCAACAGGACGAGGAAGGAGTTTTATATTTCAGAGATCGGTTGTGTGTACCCAAAGAGCACCAATTGAAGGACAGAATTTTGGAAGAGGCGCATAAGAGCAAGTATGCCATTCATCCAGGAGAGGTCAAAATGTATCAGGATCTGGAAAGGGCTTATTGATGGCCCAGAATGAAGCAGAATGTGGTTAAGTATGTCTCGTCTTGTCTCACCTGTCAGAAAGTCGAAACGGAGCACAAGAAGTTAGCGGGATTATTGCAACCGTTACCAATGCCTGAATGGAAATGGGAAGAGAATGCCATGGACTTTGTTACCGGACTCCCTATGGCAAGGACCCGAAAGGATGCCGTATATGTAGTAGTGGATCGACTGACCAAATCCGCGCATTTCATACCGGTGAACATAAGGGATTCAATGGAGAAGTTAGCTCAAACCTATGTGCAAGAAATAGTTCGACTCCATGGAATACCTTCAAGTATTGTGTCTGACTGAGATCCGAGATTTACATCCCGATTTTGGGGCAATTTTCAAGAATCGATGGGTTCTAGTCTGAATTTTAGTACGACGGCGCATCCGCAAACCGATGGACAGTTAGAAAGGGTTATACAGATATTAAAGGATATGTTGAGAGCCTGTGTACTGAATTTCGGGGATAAGTGGATTGAATGTGTGCCGTATGCGGAGTTGTCGTACAATAACAGTTATCAAGCTTCGATTGGAATGGCTCCATATGAAGCATTGTATAGATGCAAGTGTCAAGTACTGCTATACTGGAGTTGGTCAAAGGATATCCATATAAGCAAATCGGGAGAAGTCTGTGTTCAAGAAATATTGGATAAGATCAAGTTAATCAGGGAAAGGTTGAAAGTAGCCCAAAGCTGACAAAAGAGCTATGCAGACAATAGGTGGAGAGAGTTAGAATTTTAGGTGGGAGACAGGGTATTCCTAAGACTGACACCGAATAGAGGAATTCTGAAGCATCCGAAAGGTGGGAAGCGGAATCAGAGGTATTTGGGACCATTTCCAATAAAGGAGAGAATTGGGCCGGTGGCGTATCAATTAGATTTGCCAGAAGAGTTGACAGGAATTCACGACGTGTTTCATGTGTCGCAGCTGAAAAAGTACGATGATGATCCTAGACATGTTTTGAATGATGAGCCACGACCTGAGCTATGTGGAGAAACTCGTGAAAATATTAGACCAAAGAATCAAGACTCTCCAGAACAAGCAGATCCCGATGATAAAGGTGCAGTGTGAGTATCATGGCATGCGAGATGCCACATGGGAAACTAAAGAGTGGGTAAAGCAGAAGTATCCTGATCTGAGATAGATGTATGCATGAATTTTGGGAAAAAATTCTCCTAATGAGGGGGGAATGTGAAACCCCATCTAAAGCCAACCCTAGGGCAATAGGGGTCGGGATGTATATCATATTATTTTGTATGAATACATATATTTTTGAATGGTTTTATATGCTTTACAATTATGATTTATAGGTTAAAAGGCTTAGTTATGCTTATTGAGTAGGAAAGGTAAATGGTAATTTTGCTTGAGGTCAAAATAGGAAGATAGCTTGAGGATTAAATAAGAAGAATATTTGGGTGAGAAATTAAGAATAAGAATTGTTGTGGTTAAGTGGTTAGAGCTTTGGAATTAATCTCTAAGGTCATGAGTTCAAATCCCATCATTTAAGTTTTTATCTTGATCATCTTAATTAAGTTTGAATTTTTGTTTTCTTGCATTCCATAAAATTAGGAATGTTGTCCTAAGGGAGACATGAATAGAATGTCCTAATCCTATCATTATGTCCAAAAAAGAATTCTAGAGGAATTCTTGTCCTTTTATTACCTCTAGCTTGTCCTAACCTCTTCACAAATTAAATTTGTTCAAAATTTATCCAAATTCATGTTTTTAATTCCAAAAAATTCAGCAAGGAATCTTGGTCTTTGAATTTCAAAAATGAATCTTGGAGGTTGGAGATTTGATTGAAAATAGGAAAGGAGTTAGGAAAGGTTCCCAATGGAAATTAATCTCCATGGTTGAGCATTCAAACTCCACTCCATAGTGTTTATATTCTCCAAATTTACTAGATTCTTGAGCAGCCAAACCTTCAAAAATCTCAGACATCTTTCTTACTCAATTGTTGCCAGAAAAATGGTCAATTTATTCAACTTGAAGACTGAAATTCCTGTGCAAAAACTGGACTGCACAAAACTGCACAAACTAGAAAAAAATCGAGGCAGTTTTCGCTGCATAGCAGCCTGAAAATCAAAGCAGTTTCTTTTGCCTTCAAGCCAGCAAAATTCCTCTATTTTTCCTCCATAAAGAAGGCTAGAATCCAGCCTTAAAGGACCCTAAAACTCCTCTCAAGAACCCCTGCAAGTCAGGCTGGAACATTGCAGAAAACTGCACAGAAAATTGAAGCAAAACATTCGAATCATAACCAGAAAATTTCCAGCCTTGTTCCCTTCAGGCCTTGGCCGAAAACCACCCTCAAACCTCTATAAATTAACCCTTGTTCAGCCATGAACTGAACACCATTACCCCCTCCACTTACCTTGCACAATTGGACTCTATAACCACACCTCAAATTTTTCCAACAATCACTCCATTCAAACTTCCATTTGAATTTCAAAATTTTCAGTATTTGCTCCATGAAAACACCCTTGGATTAGGCTTCATAACCAGAAATTCCTCTGTCATTGAGCTCAGAATTTTGCCTAGCCTTATAGCTCCATCAATCTTCATTCATTTCAACTAAACACAGCAGTCCAGCCGGCTCCATTGCAGCTCCAAGAAACCTCCATCAATCAAACACCAATAATATATCTTCTACCTCAAAACACTCCTCAAACTTCTCCATTTGAATTTCAAACAACTAGATTTTCTCTTCCTCTCTAACCTGAAAATCGAGATCCATGAACTCCCTCAATCATTCGGCCAGAACTCTCCAGAAATTCATCCAGTATTTTTCCTCAAATTCTCTCTATTTTCACTAAGAATACCAAGAACACACACTATCTTTCTTCAAGCCAAAGACCACTCTAAACACCTCCAATCCCTCTCAAAAACACCAGAATACTCCTACATACTCCCTAGAGTTCATTTATGGAATTTTTAACATCAAATCTTGAAAACCGATAAGGAATTGAGATTGGAGCATGAGAATGGATGATCATGATTAAGCTATAAGGAATTCCTTGAGAACCGATGTATGTTCATCATGTCTTAAGAAATTATGATTGTTTAAGCATGCTAGAAGTTATGACACCTTTGGTGAATAGGACTTTTATGTTCTTATTTTCATTGAAGCCATGAGTATGATTGTGCTTAGTAGAGATTTGGCCATGTGATAGTAGGTATGGATTTAAGCATATGTTCATGAATAGAA
Source organism: Voacanga thouarsii (assembly GCA_026120185.1). NCBI lineage: Eukaryota > Viridiplantae > Streptophyta > Magnoliopsida > Gentianales > Apocynaceae > Voacanga > Voacanga thouarsii. Next base: position 517,352 of record JANUWF010001150.1, read on the forward strand.
TAGTTTGTTGATTGATGTTGGAGAATATGTTTGTGAATCTTGTTAGCAATAAGAAAATTTTGATCATGATCTTGTTGATCCTAGGCTATTTTAATTAGCAAATTTTATTACCATAATTAAAATTGTTACTATATTTTTCCTCTAAAGATTTCAAAATTCCTAGGAATTTTTGGAAATGGGGTATTAAATGAAATAATGATATTTTACTAGTCGAATAAATAATATTTTTCATTAAAAATAAAATATGTATATGTATAATAGTAAATAAGATCTTTTTATTTAAATAATAATAAATAAAATATTAATGACCTTGTAAGCCTATATTCATAAATATTATTCATATTAAAAATTGTTTGTTATTTATTAAACAAAAATTTAATATATTTCATTTATTATTAATTTTATTTATTACTAATTATTTATTATCTATTAAAAAATAATTAAAAAATTATTGGTAATTTATTAATTATTTATAATAAAACTATTTTTTTAAATTGCCATTTGCTAATATTTAACAATTAAACACTAGTTTGTTTATTAGCAATAGTACTCAAGATTTCTTATTTGAACCTATAACTTATTAGTAATTATTTTACAACCCCTAGTTATTTTAACTTATCAAGCTAGACTTATTTTATAAAATCCTTTACCATCTAGCCTTAAAGCTTAGGACATTAGGGTCATGATTGTAATAAGTTGAACTAGGATTATTTATGTAAGCGAATATAGCTTGAGCATAACATTATGTCTTGTGTTTACCCAGGCGGGGTTAGGTTAGCCTTGGAAGATTTTTGAATTTGAGCAAGCAAAGGATCAGGATGAGGGAGACGAAAACAAGGACATGCACTGGTAGCGTAAAAAAATTAATCAGAGAAAAATAATACCAAGCCTTAAAGGCTATACGGAAGCGTGAAGATCATACATTTGCGCTCCTTAACCCTTCTAGGTTGAGTAAGAGCGGATTGAACGACTGGAATCGCCTCGCTTTACCCACTTGAAGAAGCTTTCGGTTGAACACCCACTAGCCTTCTACTCCGCCTTGTTTGCATGAACGCCTAGCTTTCCAGCTCTCGGGATATTCCTCAGCCTAACCTCTAGTCGGTGAACACAACAGAGAAGAAGAATGGTCTCAAATCTCCTTGGTTCACTTGCTATTGGTTAGCAAAACTCCAAGGAGAAACCAAGAAGAGGGAGGCGTGAGAGAGGGAGCTTACGTGAGGCTCTCCAGAGAGACGTGAGTCTTCTGTTGGGTAGGGAAAAACTAGGGTTTTTCTTTTTCCAAAGAGTTGTTTATTAGTTAGCTAAAATTAGGTCTCTCATTATCTGATAAACATATCACCGGGATTTCAAAATACCCGGATGTTATCCTGAGAATCAGTTTGGCTTAACCCTAAACTCCACTTAACCATATCTGGAAAAACCCTAAGGTCCAAGCTATTGGGCAGAAAAATATTTATTATTTTTCTTAGACCCAAAAGGCCCAAAATAATAAACATTAATTATTTATTTCCTGGGCTTACATAAATAACCCAATAAATAATTAATGAGCCCAAATGAACCAAAATAATTAATCTTTAATTATTTATTTCTTGGGCCTATATAAATAACCCAATAAATAATTAAATATTAATCATTTCCCATAGTTTAAGCTCAGGTTAATTTCCTAATTATTCATACTGGACCTAGGCCCTGAATAATTAATTAACCAAATAAACTAAATAATTAATTTTCACTCAACTCCTATTTTATTTATTTATTTATTTTATTCCAGTCAAATAATAAATTAGACTTCCTGAATAAAATAAAATAAAATAAAATAAAATCCTCTTCAATTGAGACCAATTCCTCAACCCAAAAGTAGTTAGGACTTACGGGCTATTCCGAGGACCAAAAAGACACATTGCCTTGGCTGCTAAAATGACCAAAATACCCCTGCTATATAAATAGCTGTATTTTGCATTTTAAATATTTCCTAATATCACCATAAGGAAATATTGACCCCAAGGACAATGCTGCATTAGCAAAGTCTCCGACCTACGAGTGAAATGACTAAAATACCCCTCTACACATCGCCGTACATTTAGAGAGGAAGAAGTGTACTAACACCCTTCTAAATGACATCTACCATCCTTAGGCTTCTAGTCCAATGATCCACGACTTCCTAGAGTGTTTCCGCTTTCCAAGGGAGCTACCCTAAAGCAAACATCCAAGTCATGTGTCCCAGGGCCCTGGACATTTTAGACTATTCGGACAACCACAATGGGCGATATAGTGCAGAAACTATCTTGTATAAGTCTGTCTTAACTAACTAGTCACACATACCCAACATGCAAGTATATTGGCGCTACGATAGAACCTCAACTATAGCAAATCAAAGTATATGCTTCCAGCTTCGCCAGACCACCAACTCATACTCAAGTCGTAGAGTACTAGTCCACGCTGTAGCGGTAGTAGTCTAGGTTTCTATCATATAGTACTTTTAGAAACCACTACTACAGGTCCTGTCCTACGTATTCACAATATGCTTATGTCATAAAGTGAGTGGACTACCCACTGGCTAAAGGTAAGCCATTCCCCATTTGTAATTAATAACATAATAACCTAAACATGATGAGGTTCCTAGTCTCATCAATAGGTTAAGAACAAATGTTTATGTGTTAAATAACCCATGATCCATACCTTACTGTGAAAGACCACCATTCATATGGATCACTTATTTTAACACAATGGGTCTGTTCCAAACGAAAAACGTGCACAAACAAGAAGTAAATTAACAAACAATTTGTGAAAATAAATTCTTTTATTAAAATATTCGATTTTACATCAGAAACTTAGTCTAAGAGGGCATACAATCCAACACAGGTAAGCTCCTACGTGAACTTATTTGCAAACAAAAGATTACTATTGCAAGCCAAATGCAATATGTATGGACACTCATTTTGTAAAGGCAATTAAGGACTATTTTCTTTTTCATTTCGGTCAAGCAAATCATTTGAAAATTTAAACAAGCAGTTTTGCACAAATACTAAATTCTTTCTAAAACCCAACTTTGACAAGAATTTTAGAAACCCTTAATTGCTATTTCCAAGTAAATTAATGCTTTATCAGTTTTCTCTCAAGTTGGACAATCAACGTTGAGTACTCAATAAGGGTAGACTACTAGGACTAGTCTTTGAAGGGTTAGGGTAAGTTTCTCAGTAGGTGGCCATCTCTAAGGGGTGAGTCATTCCCAGATAGGATGCCAGTCCAGTAGGTCATGCCGGTCCGAGCTAGAAAGTTTTAGTCATGTGGACTGTGTGTTTCCGGAGTGGTTAACCCATAAGTTTGGGTGTAGAGATGAGGAGTATCACACCTGGTAGGCCGTACACCTACTTGTTGTCAGTCTGTTCAAAGTGTGGTATTCTGACCATTATATGGTCATGGGGCCCAACGTGTGGTAACCTATAGCCACCCATTTGAGTGGTTGTATTTATTGTGCACATGTATGGTTTGAAAAGCAAAACACCACTCTTTATTTTCAATATTTTTTTAATGCTTGCCAGCATTTTCTCTCATGAAAATTTTCCAACTTACGTACATGAACTATTTTGCCTGAAACACTCAAAGCACATATGGACTCACTGAGATTTTTATCTCATCACCTTTTATGCCATGTTTCAGGTCGATCTTGCTGTGGAGATGAATAGCTAGATTTGTTGCCTATGCTTTGAAGACTTTATGATATTTTTCTTATGTGTTGTTTTGAGAGATGGTAGTAATCAATTTATTTTGGATTTGTTCATGTAATTTTTAGTTTGTAATAAGTTCAATTTTAAAGTATTGCTTTTATTTTCTTTTGTGTTACCTAGTTATAAAGACCCCTTATCCTATGGATGGGGCGACATCCCCGGCCCTGTTAGGCCTAGGTAGTGGGGTGTTTCATAATAGGTTACACACAATAGAGGATTAAGTACTTACGATATTATTTTATAATATTGTGGGGTTAATATTGAGAAATAGAAGTTATTATGGCTGAATTATAATTATTTTTAAATTATGGACCAAATTGTGATTGCTAAAACTTATGGTTTCCTATTGCAAATTATGAATTTTAATTTGATTAGAATTTACTGAAACACTATTTTTTGGAAAAATTTCAGAGATAATGCTGTGGTGATTTGATCACTAGAACATCATAGAAAGTGTTGTTCACTCAGTAAATTCAGAACACACATAGCATCTTCTTCTTCTTCTTCTTCTTCTTCTTCTTCTTCTTCTTCTTCTTCTTCTTCTTCTTCTTCTTCTTCTTCTTCTTCTTCTTCTTCTTCTTCTTCTTCTCTCTCTCTCTCTCTCTCTCTCTCTCTCTCTCTCTCTCTCATTTTTCTTTTGCATAAAGAATACAAAACCATAGCCGCCTTCACATTCTCTACTGGCTAAGAAAACATTTCGTTTCTTGAGTCTTCCTCTGTGTGAACACTGCTAGAGGGAGTTCTTACACTTAGACTCCAATGGCGAAGATGTAGTTTGTGCTGGATCATGCCTTCTATAGTTGAGGTTTTAAACAACAGAGATACAGGTATTTCTCTATTTTTTTTATCCGTATCAACACATACATGTGGTCCTCTTGTCTAAAATCTTTAATTTCCACTACGTAATGCATATATGATGCATTTAAGGATTCTAACAGTGGTATCAAAGACACTTGTATGTGATTTACGGACATTCGTCACCATGAAAGCTATTTCATGTTTGTCTCTATTTTATTTCGTGTTGCGATCATGTTTCTAGAAAAATTATTTTCCTGTTGATTTTGATTTTTGAAAATTGTTTTAGTTCGCATCTTGAAATTGTTTCAAGCATTTTAGGCTTCTGTGATATGAAAGTTGATTTCTGTGGACTTGGTTTTAACACATAAGCGTCCCAGTATATTCACGTAGTGTTTTGCATTCTGTCTTGAAAATGTTTCCAAACAATTGAAATCCTTTGACGAATGCTCGTTATGTCTCTATAATGTTTTGAAAACCGATATTCATGCCTTGTGTTCTGTACAGGAGATGTTTTTGTAATGTTGTTTTTCTACAGAATTCGTTGAAGTATTTTTCCCAGAAATCATTTCTGGGAAGCCGCGGCTCGCTCAGGAATTGCTTCCCGAAGCCTGGCTTCTGTGGGTGATCTTGGGGACGATGAATGTCTTTTATGTAAAAAAAAAAAAAAAAAATCATTTTGTTTGTGATTTGTTTTCCGATGGCCCACGAGTTTTTTTTATTTCTTCTTTTTCCACTTGCGCCCAAAGCTTCCAAGAAGTTATGTTTTGGACTATCCAATATTAATTTCTAAATTAGTTTTGAAAATTAATATATTTTCTCAAATAGTGATTTTAGACATGTAAAAAAATAATAAGTTTTTTTTTATTAATTCTCGTTTTGAGAATTCAATCTAATTATGATTTGTTTTTAATTGGAACCCATGATTTGGGATAAAATTATATTTTAAAATTAATATATTTTCTAAAATATTGATTTTAGATTATATATTATTATTTAATTCCTAAAATAGGATTTTAGCAATTAATAAATTTTCTAAAATATTAATTTTAGATTCTATCCTAATTAAATTTCTAAAATTTGGTTTTAGAAATTAAATCTAAAATATTAATTTTAGATTTTATCTTAATTTAATTTCTAGAATTTGATTTTAGAAATTAAATCTAAATTTGTTTTATTTTTCCAAAATAAAGATTTTGGAATAATAAAATTATATGTTTAATTTTGTTTAAGCATAATTGATGGTATAGTGGATAGTTATGGACTAAATCCAAATTATATTTGTTCATGCATTTTTACAGTTTTGTTTTTTATGAAATAGGACCTGTGAGTCCTGCCTTCTCTAAATTTTTGTGTAATTCTTTTCTCATATAACTCCCCTTGAATATAACTCGAGGTTTCTCTATTTAGGAAATTTATGTAATTTGATTACATAGATTAGATAAGGACAGAATTATTTTAATTTTGGAGATGGTGACCAAAACAAGGTAAGAAGGTAAGACCATCTACTTAAAACATGCATGAACACATATGGTTAACCATATTAATTTCTATTTTGGCTCAAGAAAATTAATTTAGGGAAAATTCATAAGCATACCACATAATCGCTTTATTACTATGATTATCCATTTATATGATTTATTGATATATTTATGCATGTCATTTGATGAAATCACTAAAAGGAATAAACCCCTCAATTAATATTAAACCTAATTCCTTCCGTTAATATAGTAAGAACGAGAGTCCTTTTTAGAGACCAGGCTGCTGGGCTAACCCAAGCATACTCAAACATTGGGCAAGTACAAGCTATGGAATTAAATTGCTGAATAATGAGTCGAGTTAAACTAAATTCTTTATCCCAATTGAGCTAAGTCAAGCATAAAGAAACTTAGAGGAAATATTGGGGTAGCTCAAAAGGCTTTAAGATTAAAAAATATTACTCACCCAATGATACGGTAATTACATACGATGTATTTAGTATTGGATACCTACTATTGAACTCAAGGGTAATTTATTGGGCAAATCCAAGGTTATTCTTGAGGAATTTGGATTCCGGTCCATTAGGAAAGCTTCCAACAGGCTTTCCCGAATCAATAGTTGGGGCTATTGGTTTGAGGAAAAAAAATAGTGGAGTAATAATGTACTTAATTAAAGACCTAATTATTTGCATTACATGTGCATATAAAACTAGCAAATATTCTCTAGCCTTATATCTAGGTCACGTGTATCATGTCAACCAACCTAAACTTACGTAGTATCTTAGAGACTAACAAACTAACTGAATTAAACTATCTTAACTGGTATAGAAACTTGAGAATCGTTCTCAAGTCGAAGAAGTTGCTCTACGTGCTAGATGCTCCAATTCCGTTACCACCAGCTCAAGATGCTCATGTTGATGAGCATACTATCTACAAGAAGCACAAGGAGGACAGTGACATGGCATCTTGTATCATGCTAGCGTCAATGACTCTTGAGTTGTAAAAACAACACAAGAATATAGATGCTCAATCAATAATTCTCCATCTTTAAGAGCTGTTTAATGCCCAAGACAAAACACAGTGATATGAGATCTCGAAGCAACTGTTCCGTTGTAAAATGGCAGAGGGTGTTTCTGTGGCCACTTATGGGCTGAAGATGCTAGGCTCGATTGAGAAGTTTAGATCTCTTGGGTTCGTGATGGACCATGAATTAAGTGTTTACTTAATTCTATAATCTTTACCTAATATTTTTTCACAATTTGTGATTAACTATCAAATGAACAAGATTGAGTCCACCATTCCTGAGTTGATCAATCTTCTCAAGACTAAAGAGTCCTCTATAAAGAAGGATTCCAATGCAATCTTGATGGTAGAATTTTCTTTTTCCAAGAAGAGAGTTGAAAGGAAGAAGAAGAAGATTCTTACTACGCCCAAAGGTGGTGTGAAGAAGAAGAATGCAGCCACAAAAGGCCTATGCCATCACAGTGGCAAAATGGGCCACTAGAGGAACAACTACAAAGCTTACTTGGAGACTGCCAAAGAAAAGAAGTAGAAGGAAAAGATTACGGGTACTTCTATTTCTACTTATGGTATGTTTATGATTGAGATAAATGCTGCATTTACAAATGTGATATGGGTATTGGCTACAAGATATGGATCTCATTTGTGTAATAACTTGCAGGGACTAAAGGGCGGTAGAAGGCTAGAGAAATGCGATGTGGACCTGCGTATTGCAAATGGAGCAAAGGTTGCTGCACTTGCTGTGGGGATATACGAGTTGAACCTGCCTTCAGGATTAGTTTTAGAACAGCAAAACTATTTTTTGTACCAATTTTAACGAAAGATATTATCTCAGTTGAGTGCTTAGACTTGTATGGATTTCATTTGATATTTAAGAATAAATGTTGTTCTTTTTCATTGAATAATAATCACTATGATTCTGCAACTTTAGTTAATGGTTTATATGTTCTAGACATGGATAATCGGATTCTTAATATAAACAATAAGAAACTAAAGATTGATATCCCAAACACTTCTTACTTATGGTATTACTATTTAGGCTATGTAAATGATAGGGCCTAAATTAGTCATATATTTTCTAGTTATTTGAGGTCATTTTTTGATACATTTTGTTCAATAACTGGTCATATTCCTTCATAATTGAGATTTTACCCTTGAAAGAGTATTTGGTACATTATTTCAGATTTGAGGGGTAAAATAAGACAAAAAACGTCACTAAACAGAGTAGAAGCAGTGCCGACTAGGACAGGAGAATCGGCGCCAGCCGCGTGCTGCTGGCACGCACTTTCAGGCGATAAAAAATTAGTGAAACAGAGCTTAACAGAACACAGCTAGCGCCAGCTAGGAGGCCAGAGGCGGCACTACAGTCTGGAAGGGTTGGCAAGAAAATCAAGAAAATTTGACGAATGAATAGAGAAACAAACCACAACCGGTGCCGGTCCTAGGTAGGTCAGGTGGCGCTGGTTGTGCATTGGTACTGAGGCGGTGCCTCAATTTTCGTACGTATTTTTTTGGCAATTTGCAGAGTTTTAGTATTTTCATACTTCTGTTCGGCCAAAAACCTTAGAGGGATGAATTTACGTACTTCTAAAGACTATAAATAGAGGGAAAACACAAGTAAAAGGGATGAATTCAGAGAGCAAAACATCAAATCACTCAAAATCAATGAGGAATTCATCAAATCAAGGAGGATTGTACATGAGAGTATACAAATGAGGAAAAATGAGTCTTGTCTATGAGTGCTTTCTTTTAACTTTGTTTTCTTTTCTTTAACAATGATGTATTAATTGTTTTATTGTAATTTAACATTTTTTTAGGTATTCATGATTTTTAGAGTTATTTTGATCTTTTGATTAATTGATTATTATTCTTGGTATTTAATTACTTATGCTGATTACGAGATTAATTTGTTGTCTCTTCTATTAACTTACTTGGAAAAGGGGTTGATGGTGGTTTCAATTCATTAATTTCATATTTGTTGTCTCTTAACTTACTTGGAAAATGGGTTAATTGTGATGAATTGGATAATTAAAAGTTAATTGATATTTTCCAGGATATGGATTTATTGGTTGATTTCATGTTTTAAATTTGCCAGGATATGGAGATTTAATCAAGAATTATGTTTAATTATCTTTTGGGTGAATTAGTTGAGATAGGATATGTGATGCTAATTTGTCTAGAATGTAGTGATTTCATGGATTGAAAAAGAAGTGAATCTATCTTAATCCTTTATGATGCCAAGAGAATGATTAGTTATAATAATGATTGGGTACTTTAAGATTACAGTTGTCAAAATAATGGTTTGAGTTACATAATTCTCCATCCTTGACATGTATATATTCCTTTACATTATTTTATTTTCCTTTTTATTCTTTTTCACTTTATTGAGTCGCTTAAACAATGAAAGAAAAGTGATTAATGCATACTTGTTCCTTGAGGATCAATATTCGTTTTAAACCCTATGTTATGCTTAATGATGAGTACGCTTGCTCATATATGTAATTTGAGCTTAACGTTTTAATTTAAACTTGATTGGGAATGTGCTTATTTTCATATGATTTATATACCCAAATTCAAAAACATCAAGTTTTTGGCACCGTTGCCGGGGAACAATATCATGAAAGCTTGGATTTTATTGATTTAACTATGTTTATATGTTCATATGTAAATATGTAAATATGTATATATGTTCCTTGTATGAGTAAGTGGGCTATTTTGTTGTTTGTATAATTGTATTTTAATTTCACTATATATTGTAAATATGTAAATAGGTAGATACATGTTCATAATAACTAACTTGTCTTTGTATGTTTGTATATATTGGATATGTCGTTATTTAATTTTACTAACCTAATGTTAATGTGGAATATGTGTAATCTTTGTATTTTGAATTGGATGATTTTTAAGTCTATAATTTTGAGTCAATACTAACTCTTCTTATTTTTAGGTATGGACTTTTGCTAACATGATATTTTAGACGAACTGAATTTATTTTATGTTATTATTTGTTTCTTTATTTACTACTTTTAATCTTAGTTTAATATTTAATTTATGAATTCATGGCCATGCATTCAATTAGGATAGTTTTTAGTTATAAAAAAAAAAAAAAGAGCGTTAGTGTATTGATGATAGATTGGCAAAATTACAAGGTCACAGTGATGTTTTTAGTGAGACGTCATTAGAAGCATTAGTGAATTCTTTTGTTGCCAATACACATTCATCTGTTCAGGGGCAAGAAGAAGCTTCCCAACGATTGTGCGATCAAAGAAAACAATTAGTTAAGATTGTTGAGAAGACTCATGAGTTCATGCTAGCCCGTACAATTGACCATGGGAAAAAAAGAGAGGCTACGAGGGACAATTGCATGATATGGCAAGAGAGGTATTTGATTCTACTCTATGTGCTCATAATTCTAATATTTCTTTGTCACATGATTTCTTAGGTTCCTTTCACTTCTTGGAGAACAATGGTTCCAATGATGATGTATGGATTTTAACATGCCACAAGAAGTTGGATTTATCATTCATTCTAAGAAAGCATTTGAGGATGTTGACGAATTCTACCCTTCACCCCAATTTCAGGGAGGTAACTTGGTATTTGTAGAAGCATTGAAAAGTAAGGATTTCCCAATCCCATCTTTAAGAACTCAAATACTAAGTTTAAAGGGGAATTTTAATTGTAAAAATTCTTTTAAGAGGTTAAGTGGTGATTTCAAAATTGATACATCCGTTAGATACCATGAGCACTCATAGGTTGAAAAAAATATTTTTGTGTCTAAAGGAATGTTAGAGAATGAGGTTTATGTGTTTTGCTTTGCTGAGATAAATCGTTTTCATGAACCCTCCATTTTTCAAAGTCCTCCATTCTTTCTACATTCATTATGTCTATCTTCTACTTGGAGCTGTAATCTCTTTTCTAAAGGTTTGATGAGGACGCATGATGAGTGGAAGGAGTTTGTATCTTTGTTATCTGTTTGGTTTTGTTAAGTTTTTTTGTTTTTCCTTTCTCAAATAAGGAAAATATTTGTCATCTTCAGTGTGGGGGAGTGAGTCGCGTCTCTCTTTGCTTTCTTACCATTTTTAGTTTGTTTTCTTTTACTTTTGTGTGTCTTTATTTTGTTATTATTTTTCTTGTACTTTTCTTTTCTGTACTATTTTCTTTCCTTTTTGCTTATTTTTCTTTTCTAGTTTTTATGCTTTGGTGTGCTTCTTTTGTGTATTGTTCTTTTTACGTACTTCAATAATGCTTCTTTCTGCCGGAACTCGACTCTTTTGTAGGAGAATGCTCAATGAATTGAAGTATTTTCTTTCTTATCTTTTCCCTTTATTTTTGGTCCCATGGCAATATTTCCTTGCTCTATTTGTTTGCCCATTGCAGACAATGTCCAGTTTAAGTGTGGGGGAGTGTTTAGAATGGGAATTCTTTTATGCTTTATTATGCTTTATTTATCTTGACATTCTTCTTTGAACCTTTTGAGCAGATTTTTCAAATTTTTTTTTGATTTTATGAGCTTTCAAGATGTATTTTTAATGCATGTCTTTGTGCTAGATCATAGAGCATATGCTCTATATCATTTGTGGCTTATGCATGACTTTTTGCATGCACTTGGACTAAGTAGTTCTTGATCAACTGCTTTACATTGTTCTTAAACCTATTTTTCTGCTACAATTCATTGAGCATTCTAGAACTTACTTGAATACCTCGTGAGGTGAAATAAGAAAGACATTCATGATTTAACTTAGGGATGACGGTAATAGGCCTTCTTTGGATAGTTTGAGCTTTTCAAGCCTACCTATTTGATATTATCCGTAGTGCCTATTTTGAGCCTAAATTGTTAATTTCTTTCTTAAACCCATTATCATACTTTGTCCATTACTTCTTTCTGAGAGTTTGATTTATCTTCCAAATCTTTGATTGCTCTTGATGTATAAAAGTACAAGTAGAAGAATTGTGAGCGAAAATGCTTGTGTAAATATCATGACTTGTTGCTTTCAGTCATGCGTTATGTGTTGAGTTGGAGTGTGAAATGAGAAAAGAAAAAGAAAAAGAAAGATTGAGAAAAACAAAAAGCTGCTAGAAAATGTTGAAAAAAAAAACTGAGAAACAAACAAAAGCAGCATTTGAAAAGAAGAGAAAAAGAAAGAAAATCTGAAAGAAAAAGAAAAGAAGAGCACATGAAGAATGTTGGGTGAGTTGGAATAAGCTATTTTTTGTTTCATCACGGAGGTTTTTTTTTTTTTTTTTAAAACTTGATTTCACATTGATGGGAAATATACCTTCTTAGACTAGGTTTCGGATATAAATATGCCCTCTTAGACTAGGACTAATATACTTGCAAGTTGGGTATGTGTGACTAGTTAGTTAAGACAGACTTGTACAAGATAGTTTCTATACTATATCACCCCTTGTGGTTGTCTGAATGATCTAAATATCCAGGGCCCTGTGAAACATGACTTGGATGTTTGCTTTAGGGCAGCTTCCTTGGAAAGTAGAAATAATCCAGGAAATCGTGGATTATTGGACTAGAAGCCTAAGGATAGTAGATGTCATTTAGAGAGGTTTTAGTACATTTCTTCCTCTCTAAATATACGGCGATGTATAGAGAGGTATTTTTGTCATTACACTTGTAGGTCGGAGACCTTATGGTGATATTAGGAAATATTTAAAATGTAAAATATAGCTATTAATATGGCAAGGGTATTTTGGTCATTTTAGTAGCCAAGGCGGTGTGTCTTTTGGTCTCCAATATAGACCGTGAGTCCTAATTAAATACAAGCTAAGGAATTGGTCTTAAATTAAATTAAATAGAATTTATTTTATTTAAGTAGTCTGATTTAATTATTGAACTAGAATAAAATAAAGGTCCATGGAGAGAGAGAATTAATTAAATTAGTTTGGTGAGGTTAATTAATTGTTCAGGGCTTTGCCCAGTTTGAATAATTAAAGATTGACCTGGGACTAAACTACTATATGCTTGTTAATTGGACTAGTTTATTTGGGCTGAAAAATTAATTATTAATTGGGCCATTTATTTGGTTCTCATTAGATTAATTAATTTAGTCCAAAAGGCTAAACTAAGAGTCCAATGGGCCAATCTAATTTAATCTAGGGTTTTATTTAGGTTAAACAGGAGAATAGAGAAGTACATTGTTCTTGGACTGCATCTTCTCCGTGTCTAAAAAGAATGTTGTTTTTCACTGCTTTTTCTTTGTCGAAAAAAAATGTGACAGCCCCTTTCTCTCTCTCGAAAATATTCCTTAGCCCTGTGAGTTGTTCACCAAACGGGATTAGGTAGGCCATATACTGGAAGATCGAGAGATTGGCGTTCACATACATGCATAGACGGAGTAGGAGGCTTGCAAGAATCGCACCAGAGGTTTCCACCAGCGCACCTACCCTAGTTCCATACATTTCGGTCTAGCCAATTTTGAGAACGAGAAAAAGAGTTAAAAAAAAATTTTCCCTCGGAGCTCCCCCCCGGCTGTGATCGGCCCCGGTTGTGGCCTGGGAGTTTCTTGTTCTTCATTTTTTAGTTTTTTCCTTCCACTGCGTGCTTTGATTTCCCACTTTAAACCTTCAATTGGTATCAGAGCAAGATGGTTTTGTGAAAATATAGGTAGCATGCATCTAGTTGAATAAAACTAGACACATATATGTGATTGAACTATGATCCTTCGCTATTTTTGGTATGGATAGATTCTCTATTATACCTCTCTGATGGAGGTATAGGTGAGATGTAATTTGGTTTTTCCTTAGCAAATCGTGTAAGCCCAATGTTAATGAGTATAGGCAATTGTTGGTTTTTGTTGATTATTGTGTTTGGATTGAAATCGGAGAGCCAATTGAGGAAGAAGTTGCAGAAAACTAGAGAACAAAATCACAAAAAAATCTGCAGAAAGAAGACTCGGACGAACCGGAATCGGTGCCAGTTGAGGCTACCACAACCGGTGCCGGCTCGGGTCTGGGTCAGTTCCACACACTGGTCACCCTGAGGTCTAGTTTAGTGCGGCGGGTGCAGTGGACCGCAGTGTAGATGGGTGCTCGATCCAATGCGGCGGGTGTAGTGGACTAAGGAGAAATTTTTATTTTTCCTTGTAATTTTTCTTGCGTTTTAGTTTTATTTTTGGGGTCCATACCAAGCAAAGTTAATATTTTTACAATAATCAATATTCATGGAATATTTTTGCATGAAAAATATTAGTAAGGGATTTTAGGATTAAACATGACCACTAATTAATTAATTAATGTGTTTAATTCTATTATCTGGGCACTTAGGTTTCAGAATAGAAAAGCATGAAAACGTCTATTGTTTTCTAGCATGCTATTTATTTTTAAGTACCTATGTGCACATTTTCTCAAAGACTAAAGTCTTTGGGAATATTTTTGACAAGGAAAACATTTTTCTACAAATTAAATGGTTATGTTAACTTGAACAAAAATTAATCCTTAGATATTTTCTCAAAGGATTTAATCATTGACATAGAAAATATATTGGATTTAGATATTTTTGTAAGTTAAAATAGAAAGCCATTTTGTTTTATTTTTGCACAAGAAAAACTGTTTTGTCAAATAAACTTGAGACCAAAGTCTCTGGACAGTTTTAATTGGAAAATTTTTTGAAATCATTAAGTTTTTTAACTTAAATAAAATTAGTCCATGGAAAAATCTTTCAAAGGATATAAACCTTGACATAGAGATTTTAATGGGTTTAGATATTTTATTTTTGAGTTAAGGGAAAACTTAATGGAAATTTTCAAAAGGAAAATTTTCAAAAAACCCTTATTTTAAAAGACTAAGTGGGAGAGGGGTTCCAACGCCTCATGGCTTCCATCACGATTCTCATTAGAGATCGTGGGTCCCCTCGCATCACCCTGAGGGTGAACCCATATAGGATGGGGATTCCACAAGGATCTAGATCTAATGGAGGAATGTAATTAATAACCCGAGACACGTGCTATGATCGGCTAGCCCACGTTGGAGGCCATAGTGCGTGGTTTGTCCATAAGAAATGAGAGGAAATGGCCATCCCCTCGATGGAGTTATCCTCTAGATCATTACCTAGAAGAGAAATTAATTTGTGGTGGTCAATACACTTAGCATAGGGAATTGTTAATCTTCCCAAGAAGCTTTGTCAGTTTCCCTAAGAGCCAAATTAATTATTATCAATTTTGATATAAGGATAAAGTGCACAAATTTATTTTGTTTTCACAAACTAAATCTTTTTCTTTTATTTTCAATTTTTCAGAAATGGTGGGAGGTTCTTTTAGTCCATTGGTCGTTATTCTCCGAGAGAATAACCTAACGGGACCAAACTATGTGGACTGGAAGAGGAACTTGGATATAATACTCATAGCTGAAGAGTATAAGTTTGTCCTTTACGAAATCTGCCCTGTTTTCGGGGAAGGTTTCACCGCCGAAGAACGAGAGGCTTAGAAGGTATGGAAGAAGGCTGACGAAATGGCACGCTGCTATATGTTAGCCTCCATGTCTAATGTGCTCCAGTCAAAACACGAGCACATGGCTTCTGCGTATGATATAAGTCAATCATTAGCCACGATGCTCGCGGATATGAGCCAGCCCGCAAGGCAGGAGGCTCTTCAAACTATCATAAACACTAAGATGGCTGAGGGAGCATCAGTCAGAGAGCATATGCTCAAGATGATTGCTGCTTTTGAGGAGGCAAAAATCTTAGGGGCTGTCATTGACCTCGAGAGTCAAGTGGACATGGTTCTCCAAATTCTACCAGGTTCATTTACTCAGTTTAAGTTGAATTACAACATGAACAAGTTAAACATAAGTTTAACTGAGTTGATAAAGGAACTCCAGATGGCAGAGAAGGTCATGAAGCCACAATCTAAGGCTATGATTGCTAAGGCTTCTTTCTCTAGAATTGGGCACAAACCTAGAAAGTTTAAAAGGAAGAAATGAAATGCAGTAGCCTAGCCCAAGACCCAGCCCAAGGAAAACCCAAGGGCTGTGCTTCAAATGTGTAATGAAGGGACAATGGAAAAAGGAGTATCTATATCTTCAAGCCAAGAAAAACCCCACATGTAATATTTTTTATCTAGAGTCTATATCAATGGTTGGATTAACTTCCACTTGGATTGTTGATTCAGGAGCAACTAATCACATCTGTAACTCCTTGCAGGGGTTTAGAAAGATTAGAAGACTCTAGAAGGGCGAACATGGGCTACGCGTGGGAAATAGAGCACAAGTCTGGGCCCTTGTAGTGGGAGAGTTGGATCTTATTTTTTATTGTAATAGAATAGTGGTTTTGAAGGATATTTTATATGTACATAGATTTTTACAGAATTTGATTTCAGTTGTGAAACTAATAAATCAAAGATATTCTATATCTTTCCATTCTGGTATTTCTATCGTAGAGATGGGGAAATTTTATGTACTGGGCACATGTATGGGAATCTATTCTTCTTAAACCCTATTAACAATCAATTAAATAACGCTCAATTTGAACCTTTAACAAGGAAGAGAAAAACTAATATCAATGACTCTTATCTTTGACATCTAAGGTTGGGTCATATCAACTCAACCAAGATTCAGAAGTTAATCCATGATGGACCTTTAGGCTCATTGAGATTAGAAAATTGGCCTCAGTGTGAATCCTGCCTAATAGGAAAGATGACCAAAAGGTCATTTACCCCTAAGGCGGATAGAGCCAAGATGGTATCGAGTCTTATTCACACTGATGTGTATGATCCCTTGTCTACACCAGCTAGAAGGGGTTTTGAGTACTTCATCACTTTCACGGATGATTGTACAAGGTTTGGTTTTATTTACCTGATGAGACCTAAGTCTGACTCTTTTGACAAGTTTAAGGATTTTAAGACTAAAGTGGAGTGTCGGACAGGCAAACTGATCAAGACCTTACGATCGGATCGTAGTGGAGAGTACCTCCTTGGTGAATTCAATGATTACATGGTACATTATAGGATAGTATCCCGGCTTTCTGCATCGAGGACACCCCAGTAGAACGGAGTAGCTGAGAGAAGGAACATGATATTAATGGAAATGGTCCGAAGCATGATGTCTCATGCTACTCTTCCAGTGTCTTTTTGGGGTTATGCCCTGGAAACAACAGCATATATTCTGAACTTGGTACCTTCCAAGTTAGTACCTAGGACTCTCTATGAGATGTGGATTGGGCGTAAGCTGAGTCTGAATCATCTCAGGATATGGGGTTGTCCAGCTTATTTACTAGTTAAGGGAGATAAGTTGGAACCAAGATCAGAATTTTTCTATTTTGTTGGGTATCCAAAAGGAACAAAGGGTGGTTACTTTTATCATCCTAAGGAGCAGAAAGTACTGATAAGTACCAATGCTAGATACTTAGAGGATCATTAAAGTACTTCCATGAAAGGTTCCATTAGGTTAGAACTTGAGCAGAAGTTATCTTCGAAATCAACTTCTTCTGACCCGATTGTAGAACAAGAAGAGGCACAACCTCAGGAGCCTCGTTGTAGTGGGAGAGTGTCTAGGGTTTTGGAGAGATAGACCGGAGAAGCTTTTGAACTAGTCTCCGACTATCAAGAACAAGACCCCAATAGATACGAGGAGGCTATTGCTGATCCCGATACAAATCTATGGCATAAAGTAATGAAAGCCAAGATTGAGCCTATGTACTTTAATCAGGTTTGGGATCTTGTAGCTTCAATTAAAGGGATAAAACCCATTAGGTGTAAGTGGGTATACAAGAGGAAGAAAGGAGTGGATGGGAATATAGAAACCTTCAAAGCTAGGCTTATGGCGAAATGGTATACTCAAAAAGAAGGAATCGATTATGATAAAAACTTTTCCCCAGTAGCCATGCTTAAGTCCATCCGTATCCTCCTTGCCATCGCATGTTATTATGACTACGAGATATGACAAATGGATATCAAGATGGCATTTTTAAATGGTCATCTTAGTTGAGACATTTATATGTCCCAACTGGAAGGCTTTATTGCTAAAGGCCAAGAACATATGGTTTGCAAGCTTAAGAAGTCTATTTATAGACTTAAGCAAGTATCAAGAGCATGGAATATTCATTTTGATAAGACTGTAAAGTCTTACGGTTTCACTCAAAACGAGGATGAACCATGTATGTACAGGAAACTTGAAGGCATTAATGTGATTTTTTTTTTTTTTTTTGTCTTGTATATGGATGACATTCTACTCATTGAAAATGATGTAGGGTCATTGTCATCTACAAATGTTTGGTTGACTAGTCAATTCAGTATGAAGGACTTGGGAGAAGCCAGTTACATTGTTAGGATTTGACTTCTTAGAAATAGGAAGCAGAGAATGTTAGGATTATCCCAAGTGGCATACATTGACAAGATGCTGGCCAAGTACAGTATGGACTCATGTAAGGGAGCTCTAATTCCTTGCAGACATGGGTTGTCATTTTCTTCAAGGGACTGTCCTAAGTCTCAAGAAGAAAAGGACAGAATGAGTAGGATACCCTATGCTTCGGCTATGGGAAGTCTCATGTACGTCATGCTGTGTACTAGGTCAGATATCTGTTTTGCCGTAGGCTTGGTTAGCAGATATCAGTCAAACCTTAGGGAGGTTTATTGACAAGCTGTAAAGTATATTCTCAAGTACCTTAGGGGAACAAGAGATTATATGCTGGTTTATATGGCTAATAACTTGGTTTCTACAAGATACACAGACTTAGACTTCCAGGAGGATAAGGATGAGAGAAAATCCACTAGTGGATATGTCTTCACCTTGTCTAGAGGAGCTATTTCATGGAGGAGTATCAAGCAATCTTACATTGCTAATTCAACCATGGAAGCTGAGTATGTGGTAGCTTCGGAGGCATCCAAGGAAGTAGTCTAGATCCAGAAGTTCCTTTCAGAACTTGGAGTTGTGCTACACACGGACATGCCGATTGTGATGTATTGCAACAACACTAGAGCAGTATCGCAATCTATAGAACCCAGGAATAACAAGAAAAAGAAGCACATTGAGAGAAAGTATCACCTGATCCGGGATTTCATCCAGAGACGGGAAGTCGTGGTGGAACAGATTGCCTCAAAAAACAATCTAGCAGATCCATTCATGAAGTTTTTGGCTAAGAGAGTCTTCAAGAGACACTTAGACACCATGGAGGTGGGCACCTATGGACTTACATAGTCTTAGAGTGCAAGTGGGAGATTGTTGGGAAATATGCCTTCTTAGACAAGGTTTCTAATGTAAATATCGAATGTTTTAATGAAAGAATTTATTTTTAGAATTTATTTGTGAATTTACATTTTATTTGTGCACAATTATATTTGGAAAATTCCTATTGTATTTAAGTAAGTGGTCCATGTGGATGGTGGTCTTTTACAGTAAGGTATGGATCACGAGTTACCTAACACATAAACATTCATTTTTAATCGATTGATGAGAATGGGAATCTCATCATGTTTATATTATTATGTTATGAATTCCAAATGGGGAATGTCTTACCTTTAGCTAGTGAGTAGTCTACTCACTTCATGACATAAGCGTATTTTGAATACGTAGAACATGACCTATAGTAGTGGTTTCTAAAAGTACTATATAGTAGAAACCTAGACTACTACTGCTATAGCGTGGACTAGTACTCTACGACTTGAATATGAGTTGGTGGTCTGATGAAGCTGGAAGCATGTACTTTGATATACTATAGTTGACGTTCTATCGTAGGATCAATATACTTGCATAGTGGGTATGTATGACTAGTTAGTTAAGACAGACTTGTACAAAACAGTTTCTATACTATATCACCCCTTGTGGTTGACTGAATGATCTAAATATCTAGGGTCCTAGGAAACATGACTTGGATGTTTGCTTTAGGGTAGCTCCCTTAGAAAACGGAAACAATCCAGGAAGTCATGGATTATTGAACTAGAAGCCTAAGGATGGTAGATGTCATTTAGAGAGGTGTTAGTATATTTCTTCCTCTCTAAATATACGACGATGTATAGAGGGGTATTTTATTCATTACACTTGTAGGTCGGAGACTTTGCTAACGCAGCATTGTCGTTGGAGTCAATATTTTCTTATGGTGATATTAGAAAATATTTAAAATGCAAATTACATCTATTTATATGGCAAAGGTATTTTGGTCAATTTAATAGCCAAGGCAGTGTGTCTTTTGGTCCCTAGTATAGACCGTGAGTCCTGATTAAATACAAGCTAAGGAATTGGTCTTAAGTTAAATTAAATGGAGTTTATTTTATTTAAGTACTTTGATTTAATTATTGAGCTAGAATAAAATAAAAGTCCATGGAGAGAGAGAATTAATTAAATTAGTTTGGTGAGGTTAATTAATTGTTTAGGGCTTTGGCCCAGTTTAAATAATTAAAGATTGACCTGGGACTAAACTAATATAGGCTTGTTAATTGGACTAGTTTATTTAGGCTGAAAAATTAATTATTATTTAGGCCATTTATTTAGTTTTAATTAGAATAATTAATTTAGTCCAAAAGGCTAAACAAAGAGTCCAATTGGCCAATCCAATTTAACCTAAGGTTTTATTTAGGTTAAACAGGAGAATAGAGAAGTACGTTGTTCTTGGACTGCCTCTTCTCTGTGTCTAAAAAGAATGTTATTTTCCACTGCTTCTTCTCTGGTGAAAAAAAAATGTGATAGCCCCTTTCTCTCTCTCGAAAATATTCCTTAGCCCTATGAGTTGTTCACCAAACGAGATTAAGCAGGCCAAATACTGGAAGATTGAGAGATTGGCATTCACATACATGTATAGACAGAATAGAAGGCTTGCAGGAATCGCACTAGAGGTTTCCATCAGTGCACCTACCCCCAGTTCCACACATTCCAGTCCAACCAATTATGAGAACGAGAAAAAGAGGTCAAAAAATTTTTCCCTCGGAGCCCCCCCAAGCCATGATCGGCGTCGGTTGAGGTTGTCGGAACCGGCACTAGCTGTGGCCTGGGAGTTTCTTGTTCTTCATTTTTCAGTTTTGTCCTTCCGCTGTGTGCTTTGATTTCCCAATTTAAATCTTCTGTTTTTGGTGCCATTGCTGAAATTTTGATGATCTTATGCAAAATTATTGATGAGTTGAGAATAATTGATGAGAAGAATGTAAGATTTGCTTGAAATGTAATATGATTTCTATACAAGGTTAAGGGTTTTGATTGGTTTTGTGATAGGAGAGTATGAAAAGTTTAGAATCTCTTGTTACATTTTGTTTATCCTTTTCTTGCAAACTCTTATATTCTTTAATATTTGATTTTCCTATATCCTTCCTTTGACAAGCTACATTACAAACCCTTTAGCCTTACATTACAAGCTTAAAAGCCCTACTTGACCTAAGTAGAATCATGATATGTCTCGAATTAGTGGAGAGAGTGTATGAAAAGTAAGCTTATGGAATGCATATTTTTATTGAACTAAATTCTTTCCAATGGTTTGAGAATAATGTTAAGTGTTGGGATGGTTCTACTAGTTATTCTTCACTTAAACAAGTCTTACATTTGTTATGAAAGGTATAATAGCATATGTTTTGTTGTCTTGAATAAAGAAAGCATTGGAAATATTATTTTGAAATTGATTGAGTGATTTTGAGAAAACTTATGTTTTTTCTACTTATTTTTGATATTTTGTTTGATGACAAGCAAAGAGCGAAGTGTAGGGGAATGTGATAGGGCCTAAATTAGTCATATATTTCCTAGTTATATGAAGCCATTTTGTGATACATTTTGTTCAATAGCTGGTCATATTCCTTCATATTTGAGATTTTACCATTGAAAAGGTATTTTGTGCATTATTTTAGATTTTGGGGGTAAAATAAAATAAAAGTGTCGCTAAACAGAGTAGAGGTGGTGTCGGCCAGGAGAGGAGAATCGGCGCCGGCCACGTGCTGCTGGCGCGCACTTTGAGACGATTAAAATCGGTGAAACAGAGCTGAACAGAACACAGCCGCCGTCGGTTGGGAGCCCAGAGGCAGTACTGGCTATAGTTTGGAAGGGTTAGCACGAAAATAAAGAAAAATTAACGAATAACAGAGAAACAGACCATAACCGGTGCCGGCCCTAGGCAGGTTAAGCGGCGCCGGCTGTGCACTGGTACTGAAGCGGTGCCTCGATTTTTGTGCACATTTTTTGGCAATTTGCAGAGTTTTAGTATTTTCCTACTTCTATTCGGCCAAGAACCCTAGAGGGACGAATTTAGGCACTTCTAAAGCCTATAAATAGAGGAAAAACACAAGTAAAGGGATGAATTCGGAGAGCAAAACGTCAAATTACTCAAAATCAAGGAGGAATTCATCAAACTAATGAGGATTGTACAAGAGAGTCTACGAAGGAGGAAGAAGGTGGCTTGTCTATGTGTGCTCTCTTTTAACTTTGTTTTCTTTTCTTGAACAATGATGTATTAATTTTTTTATTGTAATTTAATATTAGTTTAGGTATTCATGTTTTTTAGAGTTATTTTGATCTTTTGATTAATTGATTATTATTCTTAGTATTTAATTACTTATGCTAATTACGAGATTAATTTGTTGTTTCTTCTATTAACTTGCTTGGAAAAGGGGTTGATGGTGGTTTCAATTCATTAATTTTATATTTGTTGTCTCTTAACTTACTTGGAAAAGGGATTAATTGCGATGAATTGAGTAATTAAAGATTAATTGATGTCTGCCAAGATATTGATTCATTGGTTGATTTCATGTTTTAAATTTGCCAAGATATGGAGATTTAATCAAGGATTATGTTTAGTAAATCTTTTGGGTGAATTAATTGAGACAGGATATGCGATGCTAATTTATCTAGAACATAGTGATTTCATGGATTGGAAAAGATGTGAATTTATCTTTATCCTTCATGATGCCAAGAGAATGATTAGTTATGATAATGATTGGGTACTTTAAGGTCATGGTTGTCAAAATAATGGTTTGAGTTACTTATTTCTCCATCCTTGACGTGTATATATTCTTTTATTTTATTTTATTTTATTTTATTTTTCTTTTTATTATTTTTCACTTTCTTGAGTCGGTTAAACAATGAAAGAAAAGTGATTAATGCATACTTGTTCCTTAAGGATCGACACTCGTTTTAAACCCTATGCTATGTTTAATGATGAGTACGTTTGCTCATATGTGTAATTTGGGATTAACGTTTTAATTTAAACTTGATTGGGAATGTGCTTATTTTTATATGATTTTTATACCTAAATTCAAACACATCAATAAACGAGAATTGTGTTTCTAAGTTACCCAAGCTTTGTGACTTAGGATAATTTGATTATGAATCTTGTTTATTAGGTAAAATGGCTAAAACTCCTGTTTCTAAATAATGAGAAAGGGCTAAAGAGTTATTAGAACTGATACATTCTGATGTATATAGCCCAATGTCTATACAAACAAGAGGAGGTTATAACTGTTTCATAACCTTTATCGATGATTTTTCACGATATGGATATTTGTATATATTGAAATACAAATTTGAAACTTTTGACAAGTTCAAAGACTTCAAGAATAAAGTAGAGAAATAATTTAGCAAAAGTATTTAGACTCTAAGATCGGATCGAGGAGGTAAATACTTAAGCCAAGAGTTTTAGGGTTATCTTAGAGCTAATGTGATATTTCTCAATAGACTCCACCACATATACCTAAGAGAAGGAATCGAACCTTTCTACACATGGTACAGACTTGGTAAATTCATTTTGGGGGTACGCTCCAGAGACTTCTATTTATATTCTAAATAGAGTTCTGTAAAAAACGGTTGATACTATCCCATTTGAGATGTTCTTTGGCAAGAAACCAAAGGTATCTCACTTGAGAGTATGGGATTATCCTGCATTTGTCAAAGAACCACAGTCAGACAAATTTGAAAGTAAGTCTGACAAGTGTTTGTTTGTGGGTTATCTAAAAGAATCTTTCGGGTATTATTTCTATCTTCTCTCCAAAAATATAGTGTTTATTTCGAAGCATGCTGTCTTCTTAGAGAAAAAGAACTTGCTCAAATGAGACAGTGGAAGTAAAAATGAACTTAGTAAAATTCAAGAAGAACAAACAAACAAGGATCAGTCGTCTGGTCCCACATCTATTGAGAGAATATATGAACCTTCTACTACACAAGATCCTCGTAGGTCAAGTAGGATACATGTGGCGCCTAAGAGATATGGATTTCTCATAACTGACAATAATGATGTATTGCTCATACGTGAAAATGAGCCTACTACCTACAAGGAAGTTCTAAATAGTTTAGAATCTGACAAATGGCTTAAGGCCATGAAGTAAGAGATAGATTCCATGTACGAGAATCAAGTATGAACTTTGGTTAATCCATCTAAAGGAATAAAACCTATTGGGTACAAATAGATTTTTAAGAAGAAAACTAATATGGATGGTAATGTAGTTACCTATAAAGTACGACTTGTGGCTAAGGGTTAACGTCAACAACATAGTATTGACTATGATAAATCCTTCTCACCAGTAGCCCTGCTAAAATCTATCAAAATACTCCTAGGTATTGCCGTTCATCATAATTATGAGATTTAGCAAATAGATGTAAAAATAACTTTCCTAAATGGAAATCTGACTAAGGAAGTGTCTATGAAAGAACCTAAGAGTTTCACATCCAATGATAGTACAAAAGTATGCAAGCTGCAAAGGTCCATTTATGGACTTAAGCAAGCTTCTAGGAGTTGGAACATCTATTTTGATGAAACAATCAAAGAGTTTGGTTTCATTCAAAACATGGATGAGCCTTGTGTGTACAAGAATATTAGTGGGAGTGCAATTATTTTCTTATTGCTTTATATAGATGACATATTGCTAATAGGAAACGATATACCTATTCTTCAATCAATTAAAGTTTGGTTGTCCAAGAAATTCTCCATGAAAGACCTTGGAAAAGCAACCTATATTCTTGGAATTAGGGTCTATAGAGATAGGTCAAAAAGGTTGCTAGGACTTTCACAGTCTACATATATAGAGAAAGTGCTAAAGAGGTTTAGCATGGATCAATCCAAAAAGGGATTCTTACCCAAGTCCTATGGGATAAGCCTTTCAAAGTCGATATATCCCATGACATAAGTTGAAAGGGATCATATGAGTAAGATTACATATGCTTCAGCAGTTGGATCTATCAAGTACACTATGATATATACAAGGCCTAATGTATCCTGTGCTATCTGCTTGACAAGAAGATACCAATCTAACCCTGGTGAGGGACATTAGGTGGTTGTAAAGAATATTATTAAGTACTTGCGAAGGACAAATGATGTGTTCTTAGTTTATGAAGAAGGGGATTTGAAAGTAAACGGATATACTAATGCTAGTTTTCAATATGAGAAAAATGATTTCAAATCACAGTCTGGCTATGTGTTTACATTGTATAGGGGGACAATAAGTTGGAAGTGTTCCAAACAAGAGATTGTTGCTGACTCTACGACAGAAGCTGAGTCCATAGCCACTTCTGAAGTAGCTAAGGAAGCCGTTTAGATCAAGAAGTTTGCGTCGGAATTGAGTGTGGTCCCTAGCGTTGTTGGTCCAATATCATTATATTATGGCAACAACAGAGCCATTGCACAAGCAAAGGAGCTATAGTCTCACCAACGATCCAAACACATACTACAATGCTATCATCTGATCCCGGAGATCGTAGATAGGAATGTTGTAAAGATAAAGAGAGTTCTTACAAATAAGAACATAACTGACCTGCTTACAAAAGCACTATCCCAGAAAAAACTTGATAGGCAAGTTGAGTCGTTCGATATTAGATACATAAATGATTGACTTTAGTCTAAGTGGGAGTTTGTTAGTGTTGTTCCCGAGAGGCAATCACTTGTATTTTGTGTATGACATATTTGTTTTATAATACAAGGCTTAATTTTCTTTCAGTTTGCTTTTTTTACTTTCATGTAAAATAACTATTAGATAAAGTCCCTAGTACAATATTGTGTGAAAGAAATCATGATAGAGATCATAATGTGAGATTCCTATTACATTATATAGTGTTAGTACTTAAATAATCCCTAGTCGTAGTATTAATGAGATATGACATCATTAATGCGCTAAGTCTAGTGCGTGTTAGACTTCTTAATCTAATTAGGCAGTGGTTCTTACATCTGTGAGTATTGTGATACTCAGAGCTAACACGTGGATGTTTGTTAATAGAACAAGTACATTGGATGACCTAACTATAAGATAATCACATGGATAACTATTCAATGCCAGTGATAAAATCTCGCTACAGCAAACGTGTAAGTATACTTAGACTTGAGATCTCCAAGGTACTTTGTTTTCAAAGCATTATACGTTGATTCCAATATCTGGATCTAGATCGAGGGCCGCCTATAGGATGGATATTGGATATAATTTGAGGTAAAAGGAAGTAGTTGAGAGGGTCAATAAATGATTCACTACTCCTAATAGTAGGGGCAAATATCTCATGACCACTTGTTGGAATTACTACTCGTGAAATCTTTGGCCAATGTGATTGTATATTGAAAATCGTTCCAATTGATACATACATAGAGTAATGGATTCCTGGTACAAGTACTATTATATTCGGGCTAGAATTAATTTATATTCTACAAGGAGTTGGCAATAATTATGTGTTCCAAAATCGATGGGATATTGTTTGGTGAAAGGAATTTATTGCACTATAATTTGTTATTGAAGGGTTCATGTCAAGCCACTTGACTTCTTAGACTCTTGGGTGGTCATGATGTGTTGCTGGATACCGCTCATGATCTGCTGAATATGGGTTTATTAATTGATGAATTAATAAACTAATATTGTTTAGAATTAATAGCTTAATTCTAAATTATTAAAGATTATTAATCTCAAAGATGTTTGGATTAATTCATATTCACTACCAATAGATTGGGAAACCTAATATGTCATACACAATAGAGGATTAAGTACTTAAGAAGTTATTTGATAACATTGTGGGGTTAATATTGAGAAATAGAAGTTATTGTGGCCGAAATATAATTAGTTATAAATTTTGAGCCAAATTGTGATTGCTAAAACTAATGGTTTCCAATTGCAAATTGTGAATTCTAATTTGATTAGAATTCACATAAACACGGTTTTTTTGGAAAAATTCCAAAGATAACACCGTGGTGATTTGATTACTCGAATATCATAGTGAGAGTTGTTCTCTTAGTGAATTAAGAACACACATAGCTTCTTCTTCTTCTTCTTCTTCTTCTTTTCTCTCTCTCTCTCTCTCTCTCTCTCTCTCTCTCTCTCTCTCTCTCTCTCTCGTTTCTCTTCTGCACAGAGAATACAAAACCCTAACTGTCTTCATGTTCTCTGCCAGCACAGAAAACGTTTGGTTTCTTGAGTCTTCCTCCATGTGGACACTGCTAGAGGAAGTTCTTACACTTAGACTCCAGTGGTGAAGACGTGGTTTGTGCTGGATTGCGCCTTCAGCAGTTGAGGTTTTGAACAACAGAGACACAGGTATTTTTTTTTTTTTTTAACCGTATCAACACATACATGCGGTCCTCTTGCCTAGAATCTTTTATTTCCACTGCGTAATGCATATCTGATGCATTTAAGGATTCTAACAGTGGTATCAGAGACACTTGTGTGTGATTTATGGACATTCATCACTATGAAAATTGTTTCATGTTTGTCTTTGTTTTTGTTTCATGTTGTGATCATGTTTCTAGAAAAATTGTTCTCTGGTTGATTTTGATTTCTAAAAATTGTTTTAGTTTTCATCTTGAAATTATTTCAAGCATTTTGGGCTTCTGTGATATGAAAGTTGATTTCTGTGGGCTTGGTTTTGACATATAAGCATCCCAGTATATTCACAGAGTGTTCTGCATTCTGTCTTGAAAATGTTTCCAGATAGTTGAAATTGTTTCAAGAATGCTCGTTATATCTCTGTTATGTTTTGAAAACCAATATTCATCCCTTGTGTTCTGTACAGGAAATGTTTCTATAATCTTGTTTTTCTACATAATTTGTTGAAGTATTTTTCCCAAAAATTGTTTCTGGGAAGAAGACGAAAGGAAAAAAAATGAAAAAAAATATTTTTGCCCTAAGCCGCAGTTCACTAGGAGCCAAGTCGTGGCTTGAGGCACAATTGGCCCCAGCCACGGATTGGAGTCGCGGCTCGCTCGGGACTTGCTTCCCAAAGCCTAGCTTCCATGGGTGATCATGGGGAGGATCCTCCCCATGATGAAAATTTATCATTTATGTAAAAAAAAAATTCATTTTGTTTGTGATTTGTTTCCGATGGCCCACATGTTTTTTTCCCCTTCTTTTTCCACTTGTGCCCAAAGTTTCCCAAAAGTTATGTTTTTGGACTAACCAATATTAATTTCTAAAGTTGGTTGTGGAAATTAATATATATTATCTAAAATAGTGATTTTAGATATGAAAAATAAATAATAATAAGTTCTTTTTATTAATTCTCATTTTGAGAATTAAATCTAATTGTGATTAGTTTTTAATTGGGACCCATGATTTGGGATAAAATTATATTTTTGAAATTAATATATTTTCTAAAATATTGATTTTAGATTATATATTATTATTTAATTCCTAAAATATGATTTTAGCAATTAATAAATTTTCTAAACTATTAGTTTTAGATTTTATCCTAATTAAATTTCTAGAATTTGGTTTTAGAAATTAAATCTAAAATATTGATTTTAGATTTTATCTTAATTTAATTTCTATAATTTGATTTTAGAAATTAAATCTAAATTTGTTTTATTTTTTCAAAATAAAGATTTTGGAATAATAAAATTATATGTTTAATTTTTTGAAGCATAACTAATGGCATGGTGGATGGTTATGGACTAAATTCATAGTATATCTGTTCATGCATTCTTACAGTTTTGGTTTTTATTAAATCAGACCTGCGAGTCCTGCCTTCTCTAAATTCTTGTGTAATTCTTTTCGCATATAACTCCACTCGAATATAACTCGATATTTCTCTATTTAGGAAATTTATGTAACTAGATTAAATAGGTCAAATAGCGATAGAATTATTTTAATTTTGGAAATAGCAACTAAAACAAGGCAAAAGGGTAAGACCTTCTACTTAAAACATACATGAACACATAAGGTTAACCTTATTAATTTTCTTTTTAGCTCGAGAAAATTAATTTTGGAAAAATCCGTAACCATACCATGTAATCGCTTTATTACTATGATCATCAATTTATGTGATTTATTGATATATTTATGCATGTCATTTGATGTAATCACTAAAAGCAATAAATCTCTCAATTAATATTAAATATAATTCCTTCCATTAATATAGTAAGAGCGAGAGTCCTTTTTCAAGACCAAGTTATTGCGCTAACCCATGCCTACTTGACATCGAGCAAACTCAGGCTATGGAATTAAATTCCTGATTAATGGGTTGGGTTTAACTAAATTCTTTATCGCAGTTGGGCTAATTCGAGCATAAAAAAATTAGAGGAAATATTGGTGTAGACTAAAAGGCTTTAAGATTAAAAGATGCTATTCACCCAATGATCTGGTAATTATATACGATGTAATTGGTATTAGATACCTACCATTAAACTCGAGGGTGGCTTGTTGGGCATACCCATGGTTATTCTTGAAGAATTTGGATACTAGTCCACTAGGAAAGTTTCCAACGGGCTTTCATGAATCAATAGTGGGAACTATTAGTTTGAGAAAAATAGTGTAGTAATAATGCTCTTAGTTAAAGACCTAATTATTTGCATTACATGTGCATATACAACTAGCTAATGTTCTCTATCTTTATATCTAGGTCACGTTCATCATGTCAACCAACTTAAACTTACGTAGCATCCTGGAGACCAACAAACTAATTGAATCGAACTATCTCACTGGCATAGAAACTTGAGAATCGTTCTCAAGTTGGAAAAGTTGTTTTATATGCTAGATGCTCCTATACCACCATCACCAGCTCAAGATGCTCATGCTCATGAGTATGCTTCCATAAGAAGCACAAGGCGGACATTAACATGGCATCTGGTATCATGATAGTGTCAATGACTCCTGAGCTGCAAAAACACTACGAGCATATGGACGCGCAATCAATAATTCCCAATCTTTGAGAGCCGTTTGATGCCTAAGCTAGAACAGAGAAATATAAGATCTCAAGGCAACTGTTCCATTGTAAAATGGCTGAGCGTGCTTCTGTGGCCACTCATAGGCTAAAGATGTTAGGCTTGATTGAGAAGCTTGAAACTCTTAGGTTCGTGATAGACCATGAATTAAGTGTTGACTTAATTATACAATCTATACCTAATATTTTTATTTACAATTTGTGATTAACTATCAGATGAACAAGATTGAGTCCACCATTCCTGAGTTGATCAATCTTCTCAAGACTACAGAGTCCCCTATAACAAAGGATTCCAATACAATTTTGATGGTAGAATCTTCTTCTTCTAAGAAGAAAGTTCAAAAGAAGAAGAAGAAGATTCTCACTACGCGCAAATGTGGTGTGAAGAAGAAGGATACAGCCACCAAAGGCCCATGTCATCACAATGGCAAAATAGGCCACTAGAGGCACAACTGCAAAGCCTACTTGGAGACTATCAAAGAAAAGAAGTAGAAGGAGAAGCTTGCGGACACTTCTATTTCTACTCCTGGTATGTTTATGATTGAGATAAATACTACATTTAGAAATGAGATATGGGTATTCAATATTGGATGTGGATCTGATTTTCTCAATAATTTACAGGGACTAAAGAGCAGTAGAAGGCTAGAGAAAGGCAACATGGACCTGCGTACTGCAAATGGAGCAAAGGTTGCTGCACTTGCTGTGGGAATATACGTGCTGAACCTACCTTCAGGATTAGTTTAAGAACTGCAAAACTATTATTTTGTATCATTTTTAATGGAAAACATTATCTCAGATGCGAGCTTAGACTTATATGGATTTCATTTGATATTTAAGAATAAATGTTGTTCTTTTTTTATTAATGACATTTATTATGGTTCTGTAACTTTGGTTAATAGTTTATATGTTCTAGACATGGATAATCTAATTCTTAATATAAATAATAAGAAACCAAAGATTGATAACCCAAACACTTCTTACTTATGGCATTGCCGTTTAGGCTATGTAAACGAGAATCATGTTTCTATGTTACACAGGCTTGGTGACTTAGGGTCATTTGATTATGAATCATATGGCACTTGAGAGTCTTGTTTACTAGGTAAAATAGCTAAAACTACTTTTCTGGAGAAGGAGAAATGGCCAAAGAGTTATTAGAACTCATACATTCTGATGTATTTGGCCTAATATCTGTACAAGCAAGAGGAGGTTATAACTATTTCAAAACCTTTATCAATGATTTTTTACGATATGGATATTTGAATTTAATGAAATACAAATCTAAAGCTTTTGAAAAGTTCAAAGACTTCTAGAATGAAGTAGAGAAATAACTTGGCAAAAGTATTAAGACACTGAGGTCGGATCAAGGAGGTGAATACTTAAGCCAAAATCGTTTTAGGGGTATGCACTATAGACTTCTGTTTGTATTCTAAACAGAGTTTCATAAAAAAATGGTTGATACTACCCCATTTGAGATGCTCTTTGGCAAGAAACCAAAGGTACCTCACTTGAGAGTATAGGGTTGTCCTGCCTTTATTTGTGGGTTATCCGAAAGAATCTTTCGGGTATTACTTCTATCTTCCCTTAGAAAACAAAGTGTTTACTTCAAAGCATATTGTCTTCTTAGAGAAAGAGCACATGCTCAAAGGGGACAGTGGGAGTAAAATTAAACTTAGTGAAGTTCAAGAAGAACAAAGGATTTTGGTATTTTTCAAATCCTACTAGGCTAAGACTTCTCAAACAATGAATTTTAACATCAAAGAAGCCTATTTAAATAAGAAAAACACAAGAGAAATACATGAATGAAAGGATCAAATTAGAGAATCACTCATTGAATGAGGAATTCATCAAATCAACTAGTGTTGTTCAAGAGATTCTTCAATGGAAAAGAAGGAGGCTTGTCTATGAGTTCTTTTTTTTGCCTTTGTTTTCTTTTTCTAGAATAATTATGTAATTAATGTTTCTCTTGTAATTTTACATTATTTTTGGGATTCATCATTTTTTTAGTTAATTTAGTCTTTTGATCAATTCATTATTTATCTTAGGATTTGATTATTGTTCTTCTTGCGGAGTTGGTTGACTAATTCATGTTATTAACTTACTTGAAAAAGGGGTTGGCAATGACTTCAATTAATTAATTTTATATTTGTTATCTTTTAACTTTCTTGAAAAATGGGTTAATTGTTAACAACTTAATTAATCAAAGGTTAGTTGATAATTGCTAGAATATGGATTTGTTGACTAATTTCATATTTTAAATCACATAGAATATAGGGGTTTATATAATGATTAATTTTAATACATCTTTTGGATAAATTAGTTGAGACAGAATATGTTTACTAATTTAACTAGAAGATGGTGATTCCTTAGATTACAAACGAAGTAGGTCTATTTTAAATCCTTCATGAGACCAAGGTAATAATTAACTGTGATATATGCTAAGTGACTCATTGTCATGTTTTCAAAAGCCTTTTCTAAATTACATATTTTCACATATTTGAATTGTACATATTTCTTAATTTTTTAATTATCTTATTACTTTATTTGGTCGATTAAATAATAAATGAAAAATGATTAGTGTGTACTTGTTCCTTTAAGAATTGATACTCGTTAATTCTATATACTATGCTTGCAATGAGTATACTTGCTCGTATGTGTATTTTGTGATTAATCTTTTAATTAAAACTTGACTAAGGGATGGATTTAAATTTAATAATTTTTATATACCCAAAATTTATGCATCATCAACGCACCATCGAATGATATGATTTTCACAACAACGAAATAGGAAAGGATCTTTCTAAAAGTAGTACTTCACATCTAAAACGAATTTCTTCCTTTGTTGTGATGTAAGCCCCTTTGGAACGATGCCTACTGCCAAGAAATTAGCATAGTCTGCAAACTAAGGAAAATCAAAATCTTGACATCCAATCCATAGGAGTTGTTCAATTGGGAAAATATCATTGATCTCTTATTCTTTTTGTACCTCAAGAGTTGGATTTTCTAGGCTTGATGGGTGGTCTGCAACTAAATTCTCTGATCCCTTTTTTATCCTTGATTTTCAAATTAAACTCCTATAAAAATAATACACATCTTATCAATCTAGGCTTAGAGTCATGCTTACCAAGAAGATATTTCAGTGCAGAATGATTAGTATAAACAATAATTTTAGACAATACAAGGTAAGGGTGAAATGTGTTAAAAACAAACACTATTGCAAGAAACTCTTTTTTTGTAGTGGTTTAATTCTCTTGTGCTACTGTAAGAGTCTTGCTGGCATAGTGGATTGGTAGAAAATACTTGCCCTACCTTTGTCCAAGCACTACTCCAACTACATAGTCACTAGCATCACACATTAACTCAAAAGAGAACAACTAAGATGGGAGAATTATTCAACTTTTCCTTCAACAAATTGAAAGAAGATAAGCACTTTTCATCAAAATTAAAAGGGGCATCCTTTTCAAGTAAAAAGGTAAGAGATTTTAGAGAAGTGCTAAATAAATCTCTTGTAAAGGCCGGCATGTCCAAGAAAACTCTTAATAGCCTTCATAGAAGTTGGGGGGGGGGGGGACTTCTCAATTAACTCAATCTTAGCTCTAGCAAGATTTATTTCCTTACATTGTTGGACTACTCATTCCAAATTTTATAAATATAACACAAAGGAGTCCCCAAAAATAGTGAAGTTATCTATAAATACTTCCATTATCTCCCCCACTAATCCTTCAAAAATAACCATCATATATCTTTGAAAAGTTTCAAGCCTATTGCGAAATCCAAAAGGCATACACCAATAGGTAAAAGTCCAAAAAAGGTAGGTGAAGGTAGTTTTCTATTGATCCTCAAGAGCTATGGGAATATGAAAGTAACCAAAAAATCCATAAAGGAAATAGTAATACGTGTACCCAACCGCCTCTCCAATATCTATAAAGAAAAAGGAAGTAATCCTTTCTTGTGTCTTCATTCAGTTTCCTGTAGTTAATGCACATTCTCCATCCTATGACAAGCCTCATAGGGATGACCTCAATTTCTCATTAGGTGCTAAAGTCATACTTCCCTTTTTTTTTTTTTGGTACTATCTGTATAGGGCTTACCTACATGCTAACTAAAATAGGGTATACAATACCTGCACCCAATAGCTTGATCACTTCACCCTTAACTACCTCTTTCACGTTTGGTTTTGACTTTCATTGGGATTGTACCATAGGCTTTGCATCTTCCTCTAACAAGATCTTATGTGTGCAAAAAGAAGGACTAATTCCTTAATATCTGTGAGCTTTCGTGCTATAGCCTTTTTATGTCTTTGCAAAACTTAAACCAACTGTAACCTTTGCTCTTCCTTTAAATTTTTTATAATGATCACTGGCAAATTGTTCTCTTGGGCCAAGGATGCATACTTAAGATGGTCAGATAACTTGGTTTTAGTGCATCCTCAATAGATTATCTCATCCTCCTAAGTCTTGACTTCTCAATAACTTAAAAAACTATTAGTTTAGAGTAGTCCTTGGAATGCACCATATACGCCAATAGTCCTTGGGTATATTGCTTAACTTCTTCTACTGTCCCATCCTAAATCAACTTAATAATGTGTTCTTACACAAAATTAGAAATACACTCATCAAGAATATCAATTATAAAGTAATAATCATCTTGTATAGATGAATATTTAATGCTCTCAGAAATTCTAATGGTTATTTTCTCATCCTGAACTCTTAGAGTCAACTTTCATTCATGGACATCTATAATAGCTTTTGCAGTGGCTAGGAAAGGTATACCTAGAATCAATGGAATCTTAGAATCCTCATCTATGTCAAGAATAACAAAATTAACTGAAAAATGAATTTGTCAACCTTAACCAACACTGTTGGATTTCGATCATGCAAACTAATTTATATGCAGTAGAAAATTAAAACAAAATACACGTAAAGGATCTCTTGTATGTAATTAAATGGATTATGAGAAGGAAAAAAATTAATTACCTAAAAAACACAGCTTCAAGATTTTTCCTTCTGTGTGAATCCCCTTCAAAAAGTCAATGCAATCGAGCCACCAAATTCCAAGAATAGGAAAACTCTAACAGTAATCCACACAAGAAATTGTATTCAAGTTAGGCACTAAAACCCTATGTTATTAGGTAATATAAGGTGGCTTTGGAATTAATTTTATTTGGAAAAGAAATTAACTTCTTTTTTCTTTGAAAGAATAGAAGGAAAAAATCTCTGTCATGTTTTACATGAAAGAAGAAAAGAAATAGCTACTGTAATTTTCAAGGGAAAAAACTCATATACGCATACTGTACACACACGCGCGCGTGCGCGCGCACACACACACAGTGTGTGTGTGTGTGTGTGTGTGTGTGTGTGTGTGTGTGTGTGTGTGTGTGTGTGTGTGTGTGTGTGTCTACAATGAATCTCCACATAAATTATTTCCTAAACCTTTTAGGAAACAACTTATTTATTATTTTTGTCCTTTCTTTTTTTTTCTTAGCCACGTGAAACTACCTTTCGTATTTTTCTTAAACTTTTTAGGAAAACAAGAAGATATTTCCCTTTATTCTTTCTTTTATAGGTTTTGGATTTCTAAAATTACAATAAGGCCCCTTGAATTATAACTAGTTTATAATTCAACCACAAACCCATTAAATAATTGCAATTTCATCCAACTAGTTATAATACTTTATAATTAGCCCATAATTTATTTTTTCTTGTCACAAATTAACCTCATAATGTTATTATATAATATCTTGAGTACCAATTCCTTTATTGTGTGTGACCCATTGGTTTTTCTAGCCAATATAAATTAATTCTATCATAACAGAATTAATAATCCTTTTAACAATTAGAATTAATTATTAATTCTAATTAGAATTGAATTTATTAATTCTATAATTAATAAATCCATATTTAACAGATCATAGACGTATCTAGCAAAACATCATGACCACCCAAAAGTCCAGAAAATCAAGTAGTTTAACATGAACCGTATGCAATAAACTCCTTTCACCATACAATATCTCATTCAATTTAGAGTATGGAATTAGTGCCAACTCCCTCCAAAATATTAATTAATTCTAGCATTAATATTTTAGTACTTCTTCCCGGAATCCATTATTCATCATTTGTATCAATTTGAACTGTTTTCAACACATAATCGCCTTGGCCAAGGACTTCTCGAGTAATTATTCCTATAAGTAGCCATGAGATATTCACTCCTACTATTAGGAATGGTGAATCTTTTATTGACTCTTTCAATTACTTTCATTTACTTCACGTTGTACCCATTGTCCATCCCACAGGCGGTCTTGTAGGGGCTTCAGAGATTAGAATTAAAGTACAATGCTTAGTAAACAAAGTACCTTGGAGTTCTCAAGTTTAAAGATACTTGCACATTTGTTATAATGAGATTCTATCACTAGCACTAAATAGTTATCCATATGATTATCTCATAGTTAGGTCATCCAATATACTTGTTTAAATAACAAGCATCTATGTGTTAATTTTAAGTATCACAAAACTCATGAATGTGAGAACCACCACTTAATCAAATCAAGAAGTATAACACGTGCTAATTTAGGCATATTAATGATGTCCTATCTCATTAATACTATGACTATGGATAATTTAAGCACAAACACATTCCAGTGTCATAGGAACATCATATCACGAACTCTATCATGATTTTCTTAACACAACATTGTACTTGGGACTTTATCTAATAATTTCATATGCATAACATATGAAACAAAGAAATTAAAAGATAAAGAATGCCTTTTATTGATTTAATGTGAAAAATACATTGTATAAATGATTGCTTCTAGGGCACAATCCTAACAATCTCTAACTTGCACTAGACTCAATCGTTCATGTATCTAATACCAAATGACTAAACATAACCATCATGTTTCTTTTGCGATAATGCTTTTATAAGTGGATCAACTATGGTCTTATTAGTGAGAACTTTCTTTACATATTTTCTATCAATCATTTCTCTAATCAAGTGATAGCGCCTATGTACATATTTGGATTACTGATGAGACCATGGTTCCTTTGCATGTGCAATTGCTCTATTATTATCACAATATAAGGGTATTGGATCAACAATGCTAGGTACCACACCTAATTCTGTAATGAACTTCTTGATCTAGACCACCTTCTTAGTTGCTTTGGAAGCTGCTATGTACTCATTTTCAGTGATTGAGTCGGCAGTTGTATCTTATTTAGGATTTTTCCTACTAACTACCCCACCTACAAAAGTGAACACA
Source organism: Voacanga thouarsii (assembly GCA_026120185.1). NCBI lineage: Eukaryota > Viridiplantae > Streptophyta > Magnoliopsida > Gentianales > Apocynaceae > Voacanga > Voacanga thouarsii. Next base: position 554,656 of record JANUWF010001150.1, read on the forward strand.
TATCCTAATTGGGATTTGTAATTATCCTTATCAAATTGAAAACTATCATCAGTATACCCTCTAACTTATAAGTCACCATCTCCATAAACAAAGAACACATCCTTAGTTCTTCTCAAGTACTTGAGGATATTCTTGATAGCCACCTAATGACCTTCTCCAAGGTCTGATTGGTATCTGCTCGTCAAACTAAGAGCACAAGATACATCGAGTCTAGTACATATCATAACATATATGATAGAACCAATTGCTGAAGTGTATGGTATCTTATTCATATAATCCTTTTTATCTTATGTCTTAGAACACATAGATTTTAAAAGGCTTACCTCATGGGTCATTGGTAAGAATCCGTTCTTGGATTGATCCATGCTAAATATCTTTAGCACTTTGTCTATATATGTAGACTATAAAAGACCAAGCAAACTTTTTGATCTATCTATATAGATCCTTATTCCTAGAATATAGGTTGCATCTCTAAGGTCTTTCATGAAGAACTTCTTGGATAACTAAATCTTGATTGATTGTAGAATAGAGATATCATTTTCTATTAGCAATGTATCATCTACATATAGTAATAAGAAAACAATTGCACTCCCACTAACCTTCTTGTATACTCAAGGTTCATCCATATTTTGTTTGAAACTAAATTCTTTAATTGTTTTGTCAAAATAGATGTTCTAACTCCAAGAAAACTGGTCATTTGTAGCTTGCACACTTTAATGTGATAATTGGATGTGAAATCCTCAGGTTGTGTCATGTACATTTCTTTAGTCAAATTTCCATTAAGAAAAGCTATTTTCATATCCATTTGCCAAATTTCATAATTATAATAAGTGACAAGTGCTAGGAGTATCCTAATGGATTTTAGCATTGCTACCACTACTAGAAAAAATACAATATACCTACTAATTATTACCAATTAACCACATTCAGTTGGTAATTACCAACCGAAATGAAAATTGAGAAAATTTAAAACTTTTTCAGCCACTTACCAACAAGCATAACCGATTGGTAAATAGTTGGTTGGTAATCAATTGGTAATCGGTTGATAATTTGGAAGAAATATATTTACCAACCAATTACCAACTGATAACAATCGGTTGGTAATATTATTAGTTGGTAATTTAATGGAAAAAATTTTACCTATTGGTTACCAACCGAAATATATCCGTTGGTAATATATTCAGTTGGTAATTTGGCGGGAAAATATTTACCAACTAATTACCAACCGATAACAATTGGTTGGTAATATATTCATTTGGTAATCGATTGATATTTTAATTTAAAAATTCTACCAACCGATTACTAATCGAAATGTATCGGTTGGTAATCAGTGGGTATTTTAATTTAAAAATTTACCGACCGATAACCAACCGATAACAATTGGTTGGTACCATATTCAGTTGGTAATCGGTTGATATTTTAATTTAAAAATTCTATTGACCAATTACCGATCGAAATGTATCAGTTGGTAATACATTCAGTTGGTAATCGATTGATATTTTAATTTAAAAAGTTTACCAACTAATTACTAACCGAAATATATTAGATGGTAATATATTTAGTTGGTAATTGGTTGGTATTTTAATTTAAAAATTTTACCGACCAACTACTAACCCAAATATTTCGGTTGGTAAACCTAGTCAGTTGGTAATCAGTTAGTATTTAATTTAAAAATTTTACCGACTGATTATTAACTGAAATGTATCAATTTGTAATATATTCAATTGGTAATTGGTTGGTATTTTAATTTAATTTTTAAATTTTTTTTAAATATGCCACGTGGCAGAAGGGTTCGCCAGGTGGCTACACATGGCGGCCATATGATGCCACATCGCTGCACACATGGCACAACGCTGGAAAATCCTTCCCCTCTCCTGCGTGAACAAGAGTTAAACCTGCATCTCTATTGTGGAGGCGCAGTGTGCCAACCGCTGTGCTACATCGTTGTGTGTGCAAATTGGAAGTACATATTATATTTATTTACTTGTTACAAAATATTACAATTATATGAAATACACTTCTACAACTTGTAAATTTTGATTTAAATAAATAAAAAAAGTAAATTTTTTATCACTTTTAATTTTTTACAAATTTTCATTTTCAATTTGCTTCTATTTATCAGAGTATATAATTATTATGTACATATATTCCTAAATGATATAAATTTTATTTTTGAATTAATAATAAAAGTAAGCAATTTTTTCATACCTTTAGTTATACAACAAATTTCTTAGTTAAAATTTTTTTAATATAATAAATACTTTTGAATTTAGAAGACTTAGTTCATAATTTTTTAATTATGTAAATATTCATAACTAAATAGACATTAAACAATTTATCAACTAGGTATATTAAATATAATAATAAAAAAGTCATATTATATCTGTACACATAATTTGATTAATAGATATAATTGTTATTCTCTTTATCATAATGTAAAAGTTATTACTTTTATTTGTATGATAATATAAATATATAGGCGTCATGTATATGTGTAGGATATGTTTCCTTCGTATTTATATTTTTCTATATACATGCACATATATAAATAGTAATTATTATAAATCATACAAAATTAAATAAGAATTATCTTTATTAATGCATATAAATTGTCAATATATTCATAAATTTGATTCTTTTATTTTATATTCAAATTGATAAACTTTGAAATTTATATCATATACAACAAATATTATAAAAATAACAAGTTTTTAGTATAAAAAGTAGAAATACTTAGTAAAGTTACTATTTTTATCCCATACTTTTAATTACTATATCACATTTTGTCTTTATGTATACATGCACATACATAAATTGTAATTATTATAGATAAAATTTATATATTTTCAAGTTATATATGAATGTGTATTGAGACTTAAGGTTATATATTAGTTAATTATTAATGCATTTAGTCACTACTTGAATCTCTAGATTTTTTAACTTAGTTCATTTGGATAATTATATTTAAGTCCCTAAAGTTTCTAAAAGAAACCCTTACGACCATAAATTTTTTTAAGCACAACTTATTTTAAATATCTTTTGAAAAATAACGAGCCAAGTGTAAAAATAAATAATCAAACTTTTAAAATAATTATTTCAATCTTTATATTTTTTAACTGAGTTCATTTAGATAATTATATCTAAGTCCCTACATTTTTCAAAAGAAACTCTTAGGACTACAAGCTTTCAAAAATATTATTTAATTCATTATATTTTGTAACTTAGTTTATTTTGATTATTATATCTAATTATATTTAATAAATGTGTAAAATTTTTTTAAGAAACTAAAAGACTAAATAATGCAAATTTGCTATAGAAAAATAAATTTGGTGTTTTTTATATAAGAAAATAGGATGAATTAAAAAAAAAGGACCAAAGAATGTAGAATATTTAGAAACAAATAGAAAAACAAACACCCACTTCTTCATTTGATGCCTCGCCGCTTCTCTGTCTCGCTTCTACCGCTGTGCCCACCACCGACAGCTCAGTCTGATCTCCACCCACAGCTGACAACCCCAGTCTGATCTCCACCACCGTCGATAGCCTCTGGTCAACGATTTACATCAATGTTGGGGTTGCTGAAGTAGAATCAAACAGGTAAAAGCCTTCAAATTTCTTACATTGCTACATTGCAATTCCAACCCTTTTAAGTATTCTCCGAGTTTCTTTGATCTTTTTGCTATCGACTGATAGGTGCTTCATTCGAACCATTGAAGAATCATTTCTGGGCTGTGAGAGGATTTCTGTAGATCTGATTTTTTATTCGAACGAAGAGGTTTGTTCTCTCACTTGGGTTTCCATTTAGCTTCTGTTTGTTTTTTCCATGGTTATCCGGTTCTTCTTCATTTGATTTCTTCGAGGGTTTAGCTGAGATTTACTGATTATTTTCCTGTGTGTACCACTGTTTTAGACTGAAATGTACATTTCCACACTAGTTTGATATAATTTTGTAGTTCTGTTCAGTAATGTAGGCATTTGATTTGAGAATCAAGCCGTTTGGAAGCTTTTTCATGTTTCTATAAATTTTTTCTATGTGTTACTGTAAAAACCATTTTTTAAGGTATTGGTTATATAGATTTATTTGAGTACCCTTGTATATTTACCTAATAACTTTATAAACATGAATAACCTTATCTATTATTGGAGTCTGCTAGTTAATTCAGATAAAGTTTACTTTCTCTTAATTAATGACCAATCTGGAAACTGGTTCTTTTAGTTATGTCATTGTTGGGAACATGACTTGACTTGACTTGGTGGTAACATGGTTGGACACAAAAATTTTCACTTGTATTCGTGTATAACATTAAACACAAATGACTTTGTTGTTTGTTTTATTATATTATGGACTTGTTTATTTAGGTAAGTGGCTAATTGTACTTGTTTTTGACAATGCATACGTGTTCAATCTAGTAAAATGAATATTTTATTTCTTGATTTTATTTATTTTATTAGAACTTTATGAATTGGTTCAAGTACTATTAAGCTTGAATATATATTGTCTAAACAAGAAATCTATGATAGATAACTGTAGGAAAAAAATGAATATTTAAAGTTCAAGATCTATTGGAAACATTTTCAATATTCTTGATTTAGAATATCTATTTCATTGTTTGCATTTTTAGCTTGTCCGACACAAGTGCTCTCAATGAGGCCTGATCAAGTGTGGATGTAGAATAGGCTCCTACATGGTAAAAAAGGGATAACAAGAGAGTTTGTGAACAATATTAATCAATTTGTCCAATTTACAAGCACCCAATTGGACTTTACTAGTGGGGAAAAAATTAGATTACCATGTTCAAAGTGTAGGAATCGAAAATTCTTAAGTGTTGATGATGTAAAAATTCATCTATGTAAGAAAGGATTTCTTCCAAATTATTATCATTGGTATTGATGGGGATGAAAATAGAGAGCATCACTGGTACGTTAAAAATTCAGAGGGAAAAATAAAACGCGAGCCTTAAAGGCTATGCGGAAGCGTGAAGATCATACCTTTGCGTTCCTTAACCCTCCTAGGCTGCGTAGGAACAGATTGAACAGCTGGAATCGCCTCGCTTTGCACACTTGAAGGAGCTTCCGGTTGAACACCCGCTAGCCTTCTACTTCGCCTTGTATGCATTAACTCTTAGCTCTCCAGCTCTTGGGATATTCCTCAACCTAACCTCTAGTTGGTGAACACTATGGTGAAGAGGAATGGTCTCAAAACTCCTTGGTTCACTCGCTATTGATTAGCGAAGAAACCAAGAAGAAAACAAGGTAGAGGGAGATGTGAGAGAGCTGCCAGAGAGAGATACACGAGAGAGGCACTCTTGTGTGTAAAGGGAATTAGGGTTTTCTTTTCTCAAAGAGTTGTTTTATCAGTTCGCCAAAACTAGGTCTCTCAATATCTGATAAACATATCCCCGGGATTTCAAAACACCCGGATGTTATCTTGAGAATCAGTTTGGCCTAACCCTAAACTCCTCTTAACTGTATCTGGAAAAAACCCTAAGGTCCAAGCTATTGGGCGAGAAAAATATTTATTATTTTTCTTGGACCCAAAAGGCCCAAAATAATAAATATTAATTATTTATTTCCTGGGCTTACATAAGTAACTCAATAAATAATTAATGAGCCCAAATGAACCATAATAATTAATCTTTAATTATTTATTTCTTGGGCCTATATAAATAACCCAATAAATAATTAAACATTATTTATTTCCCCTAATTTAAGCCCAGGTTAATTTCTTAATTATTCATACTAGACCTATGCCCTGAATAATTAATTAACCAATTAAACTAGATAATTAATTTCTCTTAACTCCTATTTTATTTTTTTATTTTTTTATTCCAGTCCAATAATAAATTAGACTTCCTGAATAAAATAAAATAAAATAAAATCCTCTTCAACTGAGACCAATTCCTCAACCCAAAAGTAGTTAGGACTTACGGGCTATCCCGAGGACCAAAACGACACATCGCCTTGGCTGCTAAAATGACCAAAATACCCCTACCATATAAATAGCTGTATTTTGCATTTTAAATATTTCCTAATATCACCATAAGGAAATATTGACCCTAAGGACAATGCTGCATTAGCAAAGTCTCCGACCTACAGGTGAAATGACTAAAATACCCCTCTACACATCGCCGTACATTTAGAGAGGAAGAAGTGTACTAACACCCCTCTAAATGACATCTACCATCCTTAGACTTCTAGTCCAATGATCCACGACTTCCTGGAGTGTTTCCGCTTTCCAAGGGAGCTACCCTAAAGCAAACATCCAAGTTATGTTTCCCAGGGCCCTGGATAATTTAGACCATTTGGACAACCACAAGGGGGAATATAGTGCAGAAACTATCTTGTATAAGTCTGTCTTAACTAACTAGTCACACATACCCAACATGCAAGTATATTGGCCCTACGATAGAACCTCAACTACAGCAAATCAACGTTTATGCTTCCAGCTTCGCCAGACCACCAACTCATACTCAAGTCGTAGAGTACTAGTCCACGCTGTAGCGGTAGTAGTCTAGGTTTCTACCATATAGTACTTTGAGAAACCACTACTACAGGTCCTGTTCTACGTATTCGAAATACGCTTATGTCATGAAGTGAGTGGACTACACACTGGCTAAAGGTAAGTCATTCCCCATTTGGAATTCATAACATAATAACCTAAGCATGATGAGGTTCCCAGTCTCATCAATAGGTTAAGAACAAATGTTTATGTGTTAAATAACCCGTGATCCATACCTTACTGTGAAAGACCACCATTCACATGGATCACTTATTTAAACATAATGGGTCTGTTCCAAACGAAAATCGTGCACAAACAAAAAGTAAATTTATAAACAATTTCTGAAAATAAATTCTTTCATTAAAATATTCGATTTTACATCAGAAACCTAGTCTAAGAGGGCATACAATCCAACAGGTATTCCCATGGGGAGCCATATATCTTCCCCACAGAGCAAAGAATTACTTGAGCCAAGTAATCCATTTAGGGATATGCTTTTTGATGCAGTTGGATAGGATTGGACATTTGATGAACATATGCGAATAGATGAGTTGCCTAATGTAGTTGCACAAAAGTTTTATGATTTATTAGAAGCAGCAGATGAACTATTGTGGCTCGGGTGTGATAATCAATCCCAATTGTCCATGGTTGCTTGACTTTTAACAATCAAGTCAAATTACAACTTGCCTGAAGCTTATTTTGATGCTATAGCACAACTTATCAAAGATGTTACACCTAAAGGAGATAAAATGCCAAAAAAAATTTATGAGATAAAAAAACTTATCTCAGGTTTGGGGCTTCCATATGAACAAATTGAATATTGTATCAATGGGTGTATACTTTTTTGAAAAGAGTATGAGCAGTTTATAGAATGCAAGTTTTGTAATCATCCTAGTTGCGAACCAAACAAAAGGAGTTTGGGTGTGGAGAAAAATGTGCCATATGCAAGAATGCGTTATTTGCTATGAACACAAAGACTATAGCAATTGTATGCATCAAAAGCTACTACCCAACATATGAGATGGCATGCAGAGCATAAACCTCTTCCTGGGAGTATTAGTTATCCTTCTGAAGTAGAGGCTTAGAAGTCTTTCAATCATGCATATCCTTCATTCTCTGTCAAGTCTCGCAATGTAAGACTTGGATTTTGCACTGATGGCTTCACTCTATTAGGCTAATTTGGTAAATAGTATTCATGTTGGCCTGTGATAGTAACTCCCTACAATCTACCACTTGGGATGCATATGAAATCACCGTACATGTTTCTGAGTGTCATAATTCCTGGTACCAAAAATCCTAAGAAATAGTTAGATGTGTATTTGCAACCTCTAGTGGATAAGTTAATACAGTTATGGGAAGTAGGAGTTCTAACTTATGATGCTTCACTAAAGCAAAATTTTCAAATAAAGGCTGCTTTGATGTGGACAATAAGTGACTTTCCAGCTTATGGCATGTTGTCTGGATGAAGCACAGTTGGTAGATTATTTTATCCCTATTGTATAGAGAAGTCAAAGGTATTTAGGCTTCAACATTCTTGCAAGCAAAGTTTTTTTTTATTGTCATCGACAATATTTTGCTCTTGATCACCTTTTTCAAAAGAATAAAAAATCATTTATGAATAATCAAATCGAGGAATCACCACCTCCATAGAGACTAAGTGGGAATGAAATATGGGCTCGAGTGAAAGATTTGCCTATTGTGCTTGAAAATGGTGGAAATGGCGTATCGGAAGGCTACGAGGTGTCTCATAATTTGGGCAAGAAAAGTATATTTTGGAATTTTCCATATTGGAGAACAAATCTCATCAGATATAATCTTGATGTTATGCATATCATAAATTTTTTTTTTGACAATATATTTAATACTGTATCTGATGTTAAAGGAAAAACCAAGGATGGTGAAAATGCAAGGAGAGATTTAACTGAGATTTGTCGATGAAAGGATTTGGAGCTATCTGAAGGAGGTACAAAGAAGCCAAATGGATGCTATTGTTTGGGGGAAAAATTCTCAAAAAACCTTGTGTGAGTGGATCAAATCGTTAAAATTTCCTGATGGTTATGTTTTCAATTTGTCAAGATGTGTGGATATAAAGGAATGCAAATTGTTTGGCCTCAACTCTCATGACTGTCATGTATTCACGCTCCGGTTGATTCCCATAGCATTTCAACATTTGCTCCCAGAAGCTGTTAGCAATGCACTGATAGAATTAAGCTTATTTTTCAAGGATTCAACTTCTAGAATATTACATGTTGACCAAGTACTTAAATTGGAAGAAAACATTACTGTGGTCATATGCAAGTTAGAGAGAATTTTTACTCAAGCGTTTTTTATTCAATGGAGCATTTGCTAATTCACTTGCCGTATGAAGCTCTAGTTAGGGAACCTGTGCAATATATATGGATGTATCCCTTTGAGAGGTCAGTCAAATAATTCTTAGCTTATTTGATGGCATTTATTTTTTTGTATTCCATGAATACTTTTTATCCTTAGGTTCTTATACACTTTGAAAACATATGTAATGCATACATAGTTAAAGTAGTGTCAAGTTTTTGCAAGCATTACTTTGAACACCATGTCAAAATAAAGAGTAGAAAAGTTGATAGAAATAATGATGGTGGTAGTTCAAAGCTATTTGGTTCAAGAATTTCAACTTTTAGCTATACTAGGTGGGCATCAGGTACTTCAAAAACTAGATTTCTATCAGACAAAAATATGATGCAGTTGCATTGTATATATTGTCGAACAACAAAGAGGTCCTGATAGGGCCTAAATTAGTCATATATTTCCTAGTTATTTGAGGCCATTTTGTGATACATTTTGCACAATAACTAGTCATATTCCTTCATATTTGAGATTTTACCCTTGGAAAGATATTTTGTACATTATTTCAGATTTTCGGGGTAAAATAAGACAAAAACGTCGATAAACAGACTAGAGGCGACACCAGCCATGACAGCACAAGCGGCGCTGGCTACATGCTTTTGGTACGCACTTCAAGATGATGAAAAATCGACAAAATTGGGGCTGAACAGAACACAACCGGTACTGGTTGGGAGCCAGAGGCAGCACTGGTTGTGACCTGGAAGAATTTGGCACAAAAATCGAAAAAAATCGATGAATGGACCGAGAGACAGACTGCAACTAGCGCCGGCCCTAGGCAAGACAGGCGGCACCGGCTGTGCACTGGTATAAAGGCGGTGCCTCGATTTTCGTGTGCATTTTTTGTTAATTTTTAGAGTTTTGGTATTTTCCTACTTCTGTTCGGCCAGAAACCCTAGAGGGACGAATTTAGGCATTTCTAAAGCCTATAAATAGAGGAAAAACACAAGTCAAAGGCATGAATTCAAGGACCAAAACATAAAATCACTCAAGTTCAAGAAAGAATTCATCAAATCAAGGAGGATTGTACATGAGAGTCTATGAAGGAAGAAGAATGGGGCTTGTCTATGAGTGCTTTCTTTTAACTTTGTTTTTTTTCTTGAACAATGATGTATTAATTTTTTTTATTGTAATTTGACATTGTTTTCGGTATTCATAATTTTTTGAGTTACTTTGATCTTTTGATTAATTGATTGTTATTCTTGGTATTTAATTACTTATGTTGATTACGAGATTAATTTATTGTTTCCTTCTAATAACTTGCTTGGAAAAGGGGTTGTGGTGGTCTCAATCCATTAATTTCATACTTGTTGTCTATTAACTTACTTGGAAAAGGAGTTAATTGTTAAGAATTGGGTAATTAAAGGTTAATTGATGTCTGCCAGGATATGGATTCATTGGTTAATTTCATGTTTTAAGTTTGCCAGGATATGAGAATTTAATTAAGGATTGTGTTTAATACATTTTTTGGGTGAATTAGTTGAGACATGATATATGATGCTAATTTGTCTAGAAAATAGTGATTTCATGGATTAGAAAAGAAGTGAATCTATCTTAATCCTTCATGATGCCAAGAGAATGATTAGTTATGATAATGATTGGGTACTTTAAGGTCATGTTTGTCAAAATAATGGTTTGAGTTACATAATTCTCCATCCTTAACATGTATATATTCTTTTATTTTATTTTTCTTTTTATTGTTTTTCACTTTATTGAGTCGGTTAAACAATGAAAGAAAAGTGATCAATGCATATTTATTCCTTGAGGATCGATATTCATTTTAAACCCTATGCTATGCTTAATGATGAGTACGCTTGCTCATATGTGTGATTTGGGTTAACATTTTAATTTAAACTTAATTGAGAATGTGATTATTTTATATGATTTTTATACCCAAATTCATACACATCAGGTCCGACCCTATATAGAGTGAGTATTTATTTTTCTTAGTGATTACAAATAATGGGGGATACATAACTTACACATTGTTTTTTATATAATATTTAGATTGTTCAAGGCTGAGAAACGTCTTCATTCCTCAAGAATTTCTGCCTCTGATATCGAATTAGCATTGAAAAAAGAGTTTGTTCATTGGTTTAATAGATATGTAAGCATAATTCAACTTCTTAGGAACTCTTTTTTTTTCTTTAATTTAAATAATTAACAAGTATTCCATGTTTTATGTCAACTAGGCAAATGATCCAACTAACAATGTTTCAAGTGAGGAAATAAAACACATTGCTTGGGGCCTAAAGAGATCTGTTCGCACATACTCACAATTTTTGTGAATGGGTACAACTTCCACACTATTGCCCATAGTAAAGGGAAATCCACAACCAATAGTGGTGTGTGCATAAAAGGCTCAAATAGCAATGTTGAAGACACAATGAATTATTATGGTGTGCTAAAGGAAGTTGTTGAATTGGAATACCCAGGGTTGCCAATTAAACGAGCTTACTTGTTTCATTGTGATTGGTATGATCTAGTGCAAAATGTTGGCATGAGAATCCATCCAAAGTATAAAATGGTTGATATTAATCACAAGCGTTATTTGAGAAAATATAAGCCATTTGCACTTGTACATCAAGTAAGCTAAGTGTATTACGTACCTTATCCAAGCCAAAGGAAAGACTCAACAGATTAGATGCATGTGTGTCATGTGGCTGCAAGAAGAAACTTAGAGATGGGAACAATGGATAGTGCACTTCAAGAGGATGATGTCCAAGCTGCAGATTTTGATATTTTGGATGATGGAATTGATAGTTTCAGAGATCCCAATAGCACTTTTGATGAAGTGAATACTATTGACAGTGTTGATCTAGTATAGAGTGAGGGAGAGTTCATAAGTAGTTCTGATGAAGAAGAGTTAGAGGAATCAACAAATGACTTTGAAAAAGAACTAAGCAGTGATTCCAATTACCTTAGCGACTAGCATGGTAGGGTTAGATTATCTATAGTTATTTTATCTTATTCTTGCATTATTTGTGGTTTGTTTATCTCTAATTAATATTTTCATTTATTTGTATTTTTTTAATTAAGTGTTTCATTTAATATTTTTCATTACTTATTGTATTTTTCAAAAATAGTGCGTGGAAAGAAAAATCAAATTGGTAGGGGTTCTGGTTCCTCATCTTTGACAAGGAGAGGACAAGTAGTTCTTGGTGGCTCCTCAGTTGGTCGATGATCATCAACGTCTACTTGAAAGGATTTGATGCCTTTGTTGAAATCTACTACTTTAGTCGCTGCAGCTACTGAACAGCAGCTGTCACCTGTTGTGGATGAGAATAAGGAAAACCATATTACTATTGACGAATGTGCTTAGAATACTCCTGCTGACAATGTATATCATTCTCCTCAAAATGTTGATGCAAATGTTGATGCAGATGTACTCTTTTTGATGGCCACGCTGATGTTATACCATCTGATTGTCACCCTGATAGTACACCTTCTGATAATCATGCCTAAGCAACTTCTACTCCTGGTGTGGTACAACCATCTACCTCATCTTTTGCAATTAATACTCCATCTCAGGGTAAGATCTGTAGTTTTATCGAGGGAGATGAGTAAGTGGTTTCTCTTTTCTTTTACTGCAACTTTTTTTCTGCTAGATTATGAATTTACTTCAGGGGTTTAAGCTTAATGGTTTAAAATGGACATTATTTTAAGCTTCAAGAATAACATTACAAGTCCTTCTAAATTATATCTGAGTAGTGGTTTGGTCTATTGCTGCAAATGATTTCAATAACTTGGAATACTTGGGTTGGATAAGAGGATATGTAACTTTCTCAGCTTATAAAGCCAAAATCTTTATAACATGAAGTTCCTCAGGTGTTGAAGTAATTCGATCTGAATTTTCACTGGCCACAACGGGGACTTCCTTTGCTACCTTAGTATATTTGATCTCGTCAATTGGAATTTCTTTCTCTGTAGGTTAAACCACTGTAGATTTTTCCTCAATTTGTTCAGTAACTTTAGGTTTTTCTTCTGGTTTATCAACTACTTCGGGAACTACTACTGGAGCAGCTTCATCTTTCTTGTCCTCTATTACTGAAACTTCCACATCTTTAACCACTTCTTTCTCTTTAGGAGGCAGCTCTTCTGCTTACACCTCCAGCTATTCTGCTTGTCCTCTGTTACCTCAGTTGCTGATTCTAGAACTTCAATTTCCTTTGGCTTCTCCTCTAGCATTACCTCTATGGCTTCCTTTGGGGACTCTTCTTGAGGTTTCTCCACATCCTTTATCTCTGGCTACACCACTGGTTCACTTTTAACTTCTGTAATAGAATCCTTCAACATTTTTGCATTATCAGACTAAGGAATGTCGATAACAGGAATGATATCAAGTTTTTGAACATCTTCAGTCAGAGAAGGTTCAACTGAAGTGGCTACAACAATTGGCTCCTCTGCTTTTGGTTTTTCTTCCACTTCAGCTTTCACAACCTCTTCAACTACAGGTGGTTCACTTTCTTTCTCCTTAATCTTTTCTTCTGATTCAGTTGAAGGAGCGGTTGCAATTGGAACCCCTTTTTCTTTTGGCTTTTCTGCACTTTCCTTAGGATGAGGAACACTATCTTCCACTGTCTTTACCTCTTCGTGCACTTTCTTTTCTACTTGATGCATTAGCCACAAAAGTAATTAGAACTAAAGCAACAAAATCAATCACCTTCGAAGATAGTGATAAGCTTCTTATCAAATTTGAAGCATAAGATAATCAATATATTTCAAGATGCTAAAACAAAAGAGCCAAATTAACAGTTTTAAAGGAACAAAGATTCACATGAGCTTGAATTACTGTAAACACACGAGTATTGATCGATTGCTATACTAGGATCCCTAAGAGTTCACCAAGAAATAGTATTGCTGTAATCAATGAGCAAAGGAAGCAAAGATGAAACTATTTTTTTTTTAAATAAATGAAGCTGCCACTTTTCTATATAACCTAAGGGTTGTTTTTGTTAATTTATTATTTTTTTTTTTGCATCGCAGAATCCTTTGCGAAGAAGATAAAGCTAAGAAGTTGCCAGGTAACAAGCCTGCACGTTCCATTCAACCAATCATACAATCAATGTTTCTTGGACCATATGAATCTTGGTCAAAGGTCCTAAATATAGTTAAGGATGTTTGGTTTGTTGAGTGGACGGTAATTATTTCTTTTATTGCTTTTATTAAAGTGTTATATATTAACCATCTATATAATATTTTGACAATATTTATGGCTAATATGAAAAAATAGTTCCAGTGGGATAGGATATATGATAGACTCATTAGATTAAAATGGGATAAGAAAGGTGGCAAGATCTACACTTTTTTGAAGGACCAAGTTCGTAAAGGAAAAGTCTCATATGACTTTATGAAGGATAAAGACTATAACAAGTTGTGAGCAATTTGGGATGGTGACAAATTCAAGAAGATTTTAGAGATAATGAAGGCAAATAGAAATAGTGATTGTGGAGGTTTAGGAGGCTCACGTCACTCCGGTGGCTCCATACCGACGATAATGCACAAGAGAAAACTAGCAACTTTTCTTAATAACTTGTTCTAAAGATACTTAGAATTAATATCTATATATCTAAGGTACTTTAATACTACTTTATGATTAAACCAAATACAAGAGGGGAAATATCATAGGGACTACTCACACTCTAAAATATATGTCTTCACACATACAACAAACACTGAAGATGAGATTGAGCAAGTGCTTAAGAAGGAATGCCAAATGTTGGAGGGTGCAGACATGGAGCTTGGAGGCCTATAAATTGTCTTTATTGGCAAATGGTCCGAGGAAACATATGTAAGTTTCATAAATTAATAATAGTCATTAGTATTATTTATTCCATTCTACTATATCCATTATATTTAGCAGAAGATAAGGTTGAATAAAAAGACTAAAGTCATGGATTTCTCTCCATCATTTCTAGTTTTAGATATTTTTAGTAAATTGATTGCAAGATTAAACTCTAGTAATGAGGTAAGCATTCTTTTACTTCCTCCTAAGTAATATGTGAACTGAGGATTAATCTCTTGCATATGGTGTATTTGAAATAAATTTGTTGTGTGTTCTGCCTTTATTTGATGAATTGTTTCTTTAATATGATGATTAGACGAGAATACATTTGTATTCTATGAATGAATGGTTTTTTTGTCATGTCATTGTGGTAAAATTTTTAATCTTACTTTTTGTTGAATTTATAAGAGCCTTAAAAGATTTTAGATTCTTTAACTACATTTGATAATCCTTAAGTAGGAAATTTGATCTTTTCGTATTAAAATGTGTTTGTTCTGCATGAACTATGAAAAGTCATTATGGACCAAGTCAAAGAAACTTTTCTGATTGGAAAGATAGTAAAATATTTAAAGGATGGTATTACTTTTTGACTTTTTATGTTACGACTAGATGATACTAATTCTGATGGATGTTCTTTGTTTTAAGCTTCACAATCACTAATATAGTTGAGATTTTCATGGTGTTTATTCCAAAATTCTTATCCATTTTTTATTTTGATATTTCTACATTTGTTTATTTGTTAGCATCGCTACCAAGAAGAATTGAAGAAAGAGATGGCATCACTTGCTAGCCAAACACTTGAAGGGGAGCAGCCTCCACCAATAAACAAGGCTAATATTTGGTTTCGAATTGTGGGCCAACCTAAGAAAGGGAATGTAGTTTATGGTATAGGATCCGTAAGCTCTAGTTGTCTATAGAAATCTACTTCACACAAGTCATCATTTTCTTCATCCATTTCATCGGCGCATCCTTCGCAATATGTGGAGATAACTGACTTTCAAAATACTATAAATGAGTTTGTGCAAAAGGCTGTTGACACATAGATTCAAGAAGTGTTGAAGACAAATGAGCGGTTGACAACGGAGGTTTCTTTGCTAACACAGAAGGTTAAGGACCTAAGTGGATCAAAGCCACCAGAAAATTAATATTCCTTCATTGTGTTCCTTAGTTGTATTCCTTGTTGTTAAACCTTGGACCTGCACTTCATCTCACTTTCATATTATGATAAACTTTTATGTTTAATTAAAGATGATATTTGGTTAGGATTTGTGGTATTTTGTGAGGAAATTATATTTTCTTTGAATTTGTGGAAGGATGATGTTTGTGTTGGATTTGTGAATTTGTGGAAGGGTGATGTTTGTGTTTGTTAGCCCTAAGGGCTTTCTCCTATATTTTGACTTATGACAAATATTGATGTGGACTAACTTGTGTAATCTATATGTGATAGGACATGTTTGATCTCAGTTCTTCTAAGGCATTCACATAAGATTGCTAAGCAACTTGTGAGCAATGAATTCAAGTATGGGTGATCAAAATGAAGTTCAAGCTTATGAGATTGCATACCAAGAAGCTCTTAAGGAAGAATTTTAGACTAGGAATTGTTATTAAGGTATTTTTAGTTAATTCCTATGTCACTTTACCTTATGATTCAATTGATTTCTACCTTGAAGTACACAAAGAAAAAGATTTCAAAGTTTTAAAAATCTCAGAATCTTGGATTGAGTAGTTTAGATGATTCTGCATCCAAAAGATTTGTCCAAAATCTTGTAAATAGTGTCGAATCATTTTTGGCCTGAAAAAAGTGCCCTTTTGGACTTACTTTTTAGATGCATCATCGTCTAAAATATGAGTTTAAAACACAGGTAAATTTAATAGAAAAATTATAGTCATTTTATAGCCGTTGGTATTTCACTTTATGGCTCTATATAAAACCTCTAAACATGATTAGACATAAGATTTTTATGACATCCTTCTAAGAAACATTCTTTGTTACACCCGACTACCTAGGCCCATCAGGGCCGGGGATGTCGCCATGTCCACAGGACAAGGGGTCTTTATAACTAGGTCACATAAAATAAAATAAAATAAATACTTTAAAATAAAACTTATTACAACCTAACAATACATGAACAAATGCAAAATTAATTGTCTACTACAATATCTCAAAAGCAATACATAAACAAAATAATAGAGAGTCTTCAAATTCATAGGCAACAATCTAACTAATGACCTTCACAGCAGGATCGACCTGAAAACATGGTATAAAAGGTGGTGAGATAAAAATCTCAGTAAGCCTGTATGTACTTTGAGTGTTTCGGTAAAATAGTTCATGTATGCAAGTTGTAAAAGTTTCATAAGAGAAAATACTGGCAAGCATTAAATAAATGTTAAAAATGAAGAGTGATATTTTGCTTTCCAAACCATACATGTGCATAATAAATACAACCACCTAAAGAGATAGCCATGGCACCACATGTTAGGCCCCCAGACAATATAATGGTTAGAATGCCACACGTTAGGCATGGTGTCGGTCAAAATGCCACACGTTGAGCATGCTGACATAAGATAGTTGTACGACCTACCGGGTAAGATAATCCTCCATCTCTACACCCAAACTTACTGATTGTCCACTGCAAAAACACATAGTCCACTTGACTGAAACTTGCTAGCTCGGACCGGTATGACTTACCGGACTGGTATCCTATTCGGGAAGGGCTCACATTTCAGAGGTGGCCATCTACTAAGAGACTTACCCTAACCCTTCAAAGACTAGTCCTGATAGTCTACCATTATTGAGTACTCAACGTTGTTTGTCCTACTTGAGAGAAAATTTATCATACAATGTTTTACTTGGAAATATCAATTAAGGGTTTCTAAAATGCTTATCAAAGCTGGGTTTTAGAAAGAGTTTAGCATTTTGTGTAAAATAGCTTATTTAGTTTTCAAATGATTTCCTTGACTGAAATAAAAAGAAAAAACAGTCCTTAATTTCCATTACAAATGAATGATTATACACATTGAATTTCGGCCGAGAGAGAGAGAGAGAGAGAGAGAGAGAGAGAGAGAGAGAGAGAGAGCATTAGAAAGGTATATTAAAAATTGAATGGAAGTGGATGAATAAGAAGGTTGTTCTTGATTTACCTTGTTGATGTTCTTGAGACCTTCTAGAAAAAACTGAATTTGATCCGATTGAAAATTCTTGTTTGCGTGTTTTTATGTTATAAATACCAGAAAGGAAGTCTAGGGATTAATTAGAAGTGAATTGGAGTATTTGAGAGTGATTGGAGGTGTTTAGAGTAGGTTTAGGCTTGAAGAAGTGTAGTGTGTGTTCTTGGTGTTTTGAGAGAAAAGGATCACGATTTTCTGGAATGTTGTTGGCTGAATGGTTTGGGGTAGATAGGAGTTTCGATTTTTAGCTAGAGGGAGAGAGAGTGATCAGATTTTTTTTTTTTAAAAATTCAAATGGAGGAAATTGTGGAGTTGTTTAAGGTAAGAGATTAGCTAATGGGGTTTGATCAAGGAAGGTTTCTTTGCTCTTCAATGGTGCCGGCTGAACAAGCTAATTTTGCTGAAATGAATGAAGGTTGTTCAGGTTATATGGCTGGCCAATATTCAATCTATGATGGTAGAGAAAATTCTGGTTTATTAGCTTGATACAAGAGTGGTTTAATGGAGTAAAATTTTGGAATTATTTTGAAGTTCAAAAAGAGCTTTGGATAGTGTAATCTTATGAGGTTTTTAAGGTGTGATCGTGGAGTCCAAGTGCTCAAGGTAAGTGTGGAAGTTAATGTTGTTCAGTCCATGGCTGAACAAGGTTCAATTTGCAGAGGTTTGAAGGTGTTTTTTGGTCTAGGCATAGAGAAACAAAACTGGAAAATTTTTCTGGTTTCAAAGTTGTTCAAGGCTTTGAATGGTGAAGAATTTTTGCATTTCTTCAGCCCGATTTGCAGCTAGTTTTCTGGGGTGTTTGAAGGTCTTTCAAGGCTACTTTTCCTGCTTCCTTTTTGGAGAAAAATAGAGGGTGTCTCAGCTAGATTGATTAGAAAAAGACAGCTTCAATTCCAGCTTAGAGTGCAGCGAATTGTGTAGGAAATTTTTATGGTTTTGTGCAGTTTGTGCAGTCCGAAATTTGCACAGAATTTTCAGTCTTCAAGCCACATGAAATGACCATTTTTCTGGCAGAAAAAGGGTAGAATTATTGGCTGAATTTTTTGAAGACTGGTTTGCCAAGAATTCTGGAAAACTTCTAGATTTTTCTTTATTTAAACCATGAACAACATGAAAGTAGGATTGAAGGTTCTACCATGGTTATTTATTTCTCTTGGGAACCCATCCTAACTTCTTTCCTATTTTTGGCCAATCCTCTATCCTTCAAGACTGATTTTCAAAATTTAATGGTAAAAAATTATCACAGAATTTTTGGAATTAAAAGAAGAGATTTAATGGATTTTGGTTTATTTATATTATGAAAATGTTAGGACAAAGCTAGAGATAATAAAAAGGACAAGAATTCCTCTAGAATTCTTTTTAGGACATGGTTATATGATCAAGACATTCTCTTCATGTCTCCCCTAAGACAACATTCCTATCTTTAAGGAATGTAAGAATTCAAACATAGCTAAGATGATCATGAACAAAACTTAAGTGATGGGATTTGAACTCATGACCTTAGAGATTAATTCACAAAACTCTAACCACATAACCACATTAACTCTTTTGCTTATTTTCTCACCCAAATATTCTTCTTATCTAAACCTCAAGCCATCTTCCTATTTTGACCTCAAGCAAAATTACATTTTTACCCTTCCTACTCAATAAGCATAGATAAGCCATCTAACCTATAAATCATAATTCTAATGCATATAAAACCATTTAAAAGGTATATTTTTATGCAAAATAATATGATATGCATCCTGACCTCCTTACTCTAAGGTTGGCTTTAGGTGGGGTTCCACACTCTTACTCTATAGAAAACAAAAATCTCCTTTATCAAAGTGTTTCAAAGTGAATTCAAATTGTGTCTAAAAGGTAAAAGTGTTTGTGCTTTTTTCCTTAGGACACATTTGCTCAAACAAAGTGAGCTTTTACTGTTCCATTGATATTCAATCTCTTTTGTATTACAAGGTTATGGTGTAAAACCCATTTGGAGTGAACCTTAATTTGATTGTTTAATTGAGAGATTTTGGAAAACCAAGTTTGGTGATCCTCTCTTGTATGTGGTACAGTTTGATTTCATTCAATTAAGTAAATGAAATCTGATTGAAAATCCTTAAGTGTGAGCTTAAGATAGTGGATGTAGATCTTGATAGATCGAACCACTATACATTCTCTATCTCATTTGTCAGCACACAACATTAACTGCATTATATATCTTACTTTAGTCTGAATCTGGATAGTTCTCAAGGTTTTCTTAGATTGCTTTCTTTGTTGCTATAAAGTTGGTCCAAGAAACTTGAAAATCATCATTATTCTGTGTATCAGACAGCTTGAAAATTTTAGTTTGCCAAAAATCTTATTCACCCCCCTCTAAGGTTTTTCATTTGGTATTAGAGCGTGGTCTACATATTCTTACTTTAACCATCTTGTAGGAAAGATCCTCATGGCAAGCTCATTCTCTCTTCTATATGTTGAAGGATCTTCAACAAATTGACCTCCTTTGTTCATTGGAAACAACTACATATTCTAGAAAAATAGAATGAAAATTTATGTGTGTTTAATCAACTTTGAATTGTGGAATTTGATAGACAAAGGTCCTTTTATTCTATTAAAAGTTGTTGATGGCGTAAAAATGCCTAACCAGAATGACGAGTTTAGTGTTCAAGACAATGCTAAGATGACATTAAATTTTCAGGCTTTGAACATCTTATATTGTGCACTAGATGCGACTGAATACAATAGAGTTAGTGGTTGTGATTCAGGCCATGACATGTGAAAATTACTTGAGGTCACCCATGAGGGGATAAACCAAATTAAAGAATCAAAATTAGGACTTCTAATTCATGATTATGAATTATTCACAATGAAGTCGAATGAAAGCATTTCTGATATGTTCACTATATTCACAAATGGTCTCAAAGCTTATGGGAAGGTTTATTACCTTGGGGAATAAAATTGAAAAATTCTGGAAGCTTTATCTAAAAGCTGGCAGCCTAAAGCTTTTGCAGTGGAAGAATCCAATGATTTAAAATCTTTACCAACTAAAGAGCTGATCGGCTCTCTTCTAACGCATGAAATAAAACTCAAAAGGTTTTAGGAATCCGATAATCATAATAAAGGTAAAAAGAAAATAGCATTGAAAGTTGATAAAAGGATGAATAAACTAGTCAATCTGACAATAGTGATGGTACGGAAGTAGACAATGAAGATTTGGTAATGATAGCAAAAAAATTCAGAAGGATGTTCAACAAAGGAAACTTCAAAAGAGGAAAAAAGTTCATGAGAAAGAAAGGACAAACCTCAGTGTTCAAACCTCAATGTTATGAATGTAAAAGCACTGAACACTTCATTGCTGATTGTCCAGTTGCAAAAGGAAAGGAAGGTAGAATGCTTAGAAAGAAAAAAGACCTGAAAGTAAAGAAAGGTAAATGATTGATGGGGACTTGGGACTGAGTCTGAAGAAGAAGATTCTGAGAATGAAACTACCAACATATGCTTCATGCTCATAGAAAACAAGGTAAATTCTACTACAACTAATTTCATGTCTAATTCGTTTCTATCTATGACTGAAAAGCACGATGATCCGAAAAGTTGTTAATTGATATGTTCCAAGGACTAAAAAAACTGTCCAGAAAAAAAAAAGGAAATGAAGTTGAAGATTAACTGTTTAATAAATGAGAACGAAATGTTGTTAAGTGACATTTAAGTGCTATTATTGAAAAAGATGATCATGAATACTTCATAATATGTATCTCTAGAAAATAGAAGTTTGTGTGATAGAATTCAAACTCTTGAAAGTATGGTTAGCACTTTTGATGACTTGAAAAATAGAGTCAATGACCTTATCACATGTATTGAAAAATTCACAAATGAAAAAAGCAACCTAGAAAAATTACTTGGGACTCAATATCAAGTTGGAAATAGAAATGGCTTAGGATATAGACATGAGAATAAAGACAAAATTCATAAGCCTTGATTTGTTAAACCTATCTCATGTTACACGACACACAATATATGCACATATTATGAAAAATTGAGACATATAGCATTGAGATGTCTTATTAAAAGAAAAGTAGAATCCGGTGGAACAACTTTCTAGAAAATTAAGGAAATGCTACTAACCTCCATGGACCCAAGAAAGTGTGAGTACAAAAAATTATTCCTTCTTCTCATACATAGGCACATTCTTTGAGCTTCACCAAGTGGTTCTTGGATAGCGGTTGTTCAAGATACATGACTGGAAATGCAGCCTTGTTAGACGATATACAGACCACAAATAAAGGATTCGTTACTTTTTGAGACAAGAAGAAAGGAAAGATCCTTGGCATTGGTAACATTGGTAAAGGTTCCTCAACCATTATAAAATAAGTATTACTAATTGATGATTTGAAATATAATTTGCTTAGCATTAGCCAACTATATGATAATGGCTACAATGTCACTTTTGAAAATGATTCTTGTTCTATAATGGATAGCTCAAACTTTGGAACAATCTTTGTTGCTAAACGTGTTGGAAATGTGTATGTATTCTATCTAAATGACCTTATAGCTCATGGTGTTAGATGCCTCTCCGTACATGACAATGATGGTTATCTTTGGCATAGAAGATTAGGTCATGTATCTTTTGATTTGCTAAATAAACCATCCTCAAAAGAGCTTGTTAGGGGACTGCCCAAAATGAAGTTTGATAGAAGCACAATTTGTGATGCATGCCAATTTGGAAAACAAATCAAAACCTCCTTTAAACCTAAGAAAACTATTTCAACCTCAAAACCTCTTGAATTAATTCAAATAAATTTGTTTGGTCCAATGAGGACTATTAGTCTTGGAAGTAAAAAGTATGCATATGTGCTAGTTAATGATTTCTCTAGATTTACATGGATTTTATTTCGTAGACAAAAGGTGGAAGCCTTTTCTGAATTTTTGAAACTGATCAAACAATCTAAAACTCTATTGGATGCAAACTGATTTCTATTTGCATTGATAATGGTAAAGAATTTTGCAACAATGAATTTACACACTTTTGTGATGAAAATGGAGTCTTTCACAATTTTTCAACAGCCAAAACACCTCAACAAAATGGTGTTGTTCAGAGGAAAAATCGAACTTTGCAAGAAATAGTTAGATCTATGCTTTGTGAAAACGCCATTCCAAAATACTTTTGGGCTGAAGTTGTTATTATAGCTTGCTATGTAGTAAACCGAGTTATGTTGAGACCGTTTTTGAGAAAAATACCTTTTGAACTTATGTTTAACAAAACTCCATCAATCTCTTATTTTAAAGCATTTGGTTGCAAATGTTTTGTCCTTAATGCCTGAGACAATCTTGAAAAAATTGATAGCAAATCCGATGAGGCCATATTTCTTGGATACTCTTCCAACAACAAGGTTTATAGAGTGTACAATAAAAAAACTCTTTGTGTGGAAGAATCCATACATATTATATTTGATGAATCTAACATTTATGCTCCAAAGAAAAATGATGATGATGTAGGAGGTTCAAAGGAAGTAAGAATAGACCAACTCAAAGCTCCACCTCTAGATACTCATGCAAAAGAAGAAGAAATTGAAGAACAACAAGCTAAACAAGGAAAGGAACAAACTGAAGATTCTACCAATTAACAATTACTAAAGGATTGGAAATACAAAACAAGTCATCCCAAAGAACAAATCATTGGTGATCCAAACTATGGAATTAAAACTAGACTGTATTTCATAGATAACTTTGGTCTTCTCTTAAATATAGAACCTAACTATATTGATATAGCACTGCATGATGAATTTTGGATTATTGCTATGCAAGAAGAATTAAACCAATTTGAAAGAAATCAAGTTTGAAAACTTGTTCCTAGACCACTTGATCGTCCGGTTATTGGCACTAAGTGGGTATTTAGAAATAAACTTAATGAAAACGGAGCTATGATTATAAATAAAGCTACATTGGTCACCCAAGGATTCAATCAAGAAGAGGGCATTGATTATGATGAGACATTTGCTCCCGTTGCTAGATTAGAGTCTATAAGAATGCTTCTTGCTTTTACATCCTTCAAAAATTTCATGCCCTATCAAATGGATGTCAAGAGTGCATTCTTGAATGGTTTTATTGAGGAGAAAATATATGTTGAACAACCTCCTAGTTTTATTTATGAGCACTTTCCAAATCATGTTTTCAAACATTCTAAGGCTCTTTATAGGTTAAAACAAGCTCCACGAGCTTAGCATGAGAGGCTTAGTGGTTTCTTGATTTCAAAAGGTTTTTCAAGAGGCTTGATTGATACCACTTTGTTCATCAAATTTGATAATTTTAGTGATCTACTAATTGTTCAAATCTATGTTGATGATATCATTTTTAGTGCTACTAATAACTCTTTGTGCAAGATGTTTACTCAGACATTGTAGTAAGAATTCGAAATGAGCATGATGGAAGAACTAACTTCTTCCTCGGGATGCAAATTAAGCAAACCAAGAATGGAATCTTCATAAATCAAGCTAAGTATGCCAAGGAGTTACTCAAAAGGTTTGGTATGAACGAAGCCAAAGAAATCTGCACACCTATGAGTACTTCTATAAAACTTAACCAAGATGAAAAAGGGTAAGAAGGTAGATGAACATAAGTATAGAGGTATGATTGGAAGGTTACTCTATCTTACTACTAGCTGACTTGACATTATATTTTTAGTATGTCTTTGTGCCTGTTTTGAATTATGTCCAAAAGAATCACACTTATGTGCAGTAAAATGCATACTTCGATATCTAATCGGTACATATGATTATGGCTTATGGTATCTTCACACTAACACATTTGATTTTATAGGATACACTGATGCAGATTATGCAGGCTGCAAAGTGGAAATAAAAAGCACTAGTGGCCATTGTCAATTTCTTGGACACTCTCTAGTGGCATGGCACAGCAAAAAGTAAGCTTGTGTATCCTTATCCACAATTGAGGCATAATATATAGCAGCCGGTAGTTGTTGTGCAAAAATTTTATAGATGAAGAATACATTTTTTGATTTTGGTGTTAACTTTAATTGCGTACCTATATTATGTGACAATACAAGCGGTATCAATCTAACAAAAAATCCTGTCCAACATTCTAGGACAAAGCATATAGAAGTTAAACATTATTTTATCCGAGATCATGTGCTCAAAAGTGATGTATGTGTTGAATATATTTCAACTAATGAACAACTTGCAAATATCTTTACAAAACCTCTAGCTCAAGAAAGATTCAACAATCTAAGAAGAGGATTGGGAATTACAAAAATCACATAACTTACCTGGTGGCACAAGTTTTCTTTATTTTGTAGGATTAGTGAAGATGAAGTTTTTGGACACAGTATTTGTATCCAAAACACACCAACAAAGGTTTTGGATGCAATATTTGAGTCCAAAACCTACATCTAAAATGCATTTATGAAAAAGTTCCATGTTGATTATTATTTCAGTTGGGTCAAAATCCAAAATAGAACTATTTTTTTATACTTTATATTTCTTTTTGTTTAAAAAATAACTGCTTCCAAATTCTAATTTTTGAATTTTAAAAAAAAAGGTTTGTGCTTTTCTCTAAATCTCTGTGTTAATTTGTCTTTTTAATGTGCTTTATATCATAACTCTCTAGACATTCAAAGGACTTCGTTTCTTCTCTCCTCCAAATCTCTGTAACTGACATCTTCTAAAAACTCTCTGTGTTCTTCTTCTCCAAAAAAATCGTCAGTCCAAAAGCCCTAATCTTTTCAATGGCAAAAATAAAATCATCTACACCAAAACCCAAGAAGGTGCAAAAAATATCTCAAAAAATGAAGAAGAAGGGTTCAACCTTGAACAAAGCAAAAGGAAAAGAAGTCTCCTTAGAACCAGACTTCTCAGCATCATATTATGATTCTTCAAAGTCTTCACCGGAACAGGTGAATTCCGAAAATCAGGTACTCTGATTCATTGACTCTAAGAGTGAATCTGATTACAATGACTATGTTTCTAGAAATAGAACCATTATTTCTAGATATCGTGCTAATCCGTCATCCTTTCTAAATATTTCAAATGTGTTGGATATGTTTGAACATATTAGTTGGGGTAATTTACTTTCTATTGATGAAAAATTATATACTCCACTTGTTTGGAAATTTTATGCCAATCTAAGGAAAGGACGTCTTGTGAAGACAGGGGGAGGTTTTATGATTCATTGGTATATCTCAAGAGTTAGAGGAAAGGACATCGAGTTTGATTATCATTTGCTGAATAGAATCTGTGAAGTTAAGGACGGAGGGGTTTAATATTTTGAGTTAAATAAATTTCCACAGGGAAATGACATATTTGAGTTAAAGAAATTTGAGGAAATTTTTGCTGGAGGAAGGAGTTTTGGGAATTCAAGTAATAGAAATACAAAATGGCTGAATGGAATTGGGAGGATCTTGCACTATATGGTTTCTACCATAGTGATGCCGAGTTTTAGTCATAAGACCTCCATAAATATTTTATAGATGGTAATTATGTTAGCTTTGGTAGAGGGAAGGCGAATTAGTTTTGGGTTTTTAGCTACTAAGTTGATGCTACAATCAAGAAATACCTCTAGTAAAGCTTTGCTTTTTGGAAATCTATTAACTAAGGTATTCAGATATTTTAATGTTGATTTAAATTCAGTTCCCTGTGATCTGTAAAAAATGAATGTTTATAGCTTTGATTCTTTTGAGAGAATGGGATATGTAAGAGTAGGTAATGAATAGAAGTTGCTTCGAGATACTAAAGGTGAGGAAAAAGAAAGATTGTTGAAAATAAAAACAGAAGGAAAGATTGCCTCTTCTATTGGGACAAAAAGAAAGCTTGAGGAAGATCCTTAAGCAGAATCCTCTGCTAAAGGAAAAGAAAAAGACATGGGACTATCTGAGAATATTTTGGACGCTATCAATTTATTGGCTGTCAAATTGGATAGCCTCATCTCGGAGCTTCAAAGTCTTGGCAATAGACTAACAACAGTGGAAAAGACAGCAAAAAATAGATGACCCGGTGTCTACACCTACAGTATATGCTCAAGAAAAGGTACCAAAAGAAGAACTAGTCATTGAGGAAGAGACTGAACAAGAACTGCTTGCAGCGGAAGAAGTGCCTGCTACTGTGTAAACCAATGAAAAATCCCCGATTTGGGAAGCTGTAGTACCTTTTGCCTCCTCCAAACCACATGTCTCATCCGAAAAGAGACAAAAGTATGTTGTGGTTAAAAGAAAATCCAATAGCATTGCTAGTCAACACTCTAGAAAGGGTACAGGATCAAAAGCTAAAACAAATCACATTTCTTAAAAGACCAGTTTGGCATAATGCTCTTTAGTTGACCTCTAACCTGACTGCCCTCAATTCTTTCTGATATCATGAACAATTTACTTTTTGCAGTTGAACAATTTACTTTTCAGTTTTTACTTATGCACTAAGCAATCTTCTTAAATTCTGAATACTTACTACCTATCTATATTCTATTTCTTCTACTTTTTTTCTATTATTACTCATTTTGATTAATGACAAAGGGGGAGAAGATATGAAACTGACTGGGAAGTTTTTGTTTGGGAAATGTTGAGATAGTTACTGATATGATTAGCTATATACTGTGAAAAATTTTCGTCATAGTCAATACGTTGTTTCTGATGGTAACCTTTTACAACCAATTGCACCTTATAGGCAATCAGTTTACCACCCATGTCAGTTTTCTTCTTAAAAACCCATTTTTACCCTATAGGTTTTATCATTTCAGGTGGATTAACCGAAGTCTAAACTTGGTTGACATACATTAAATCCATTTATGACTTTATAGCTTCAAGCCATTTGTCAAATTCTAAACTATTCAGAACTTCTTCGTAAGTGGTAGGCTCATGTTTTTCTATGAGTAATACGTCATTACGGTCAGGGATAAGAAATCCATATCTCTCAAGTACCATACGTATTCTACTTGACCTACGAGGTTCTTGTGTGTTAGATGGTTCATCCATTTCATCAATAGATTCGAGATCAAATGGTTGATTGTTTGTATGTGCTTCTTGAACTTCACTAAGTTTTATTTTGCTCATATTATCTCCCTTAAGCATGAATTCCTTTTCTTAGAAACTAGCATATCTTGAAACAAACATTTTATTTTCAATAGGGAGATAGAAATAATATTAAGAGATTCTCTTGGATATCAAACAAAGAAACAAACACTTGTAAAACTTATTCTCTAATTTGTCTGACTTTTCCACTTTACATAAATAGGACATCTCCAAATTCTCATGTGAGTTAACTTTGGTCTTTTACTATAAAATTTCTTAAATGGGGTAGTGTCATTCGTCTTTGATACAACTCTTTTTAAAACATAAATAGCAGTTTCGAGTGCATATCCCCAAAATGATTTTGGTAGATCAGCAAAAACTATCTGGATCGAACCACATCTAATAAAGTTCGATTTCTTCTTTTAGATATACCATTATGCTGAGGCGTATGTGGTGGAGTCTATTAAGATAATATCCAATTATCTCTAAGATAACATAGAAACTCTTACCTTAAGTATTTACGTCTTTGATCGGATCTTAGAGTTTTAAAACTCTTACCAAGCTTTTTCTCTACTTCATTTCTGAATTCTTTGAACTTGTCAAAGGCTTTAGACTTGTATTTCATTAAATACAAATATCCAAACTGAGAATAATTATCGATGAAGGTAATGAAGTATTGATAACTCCCTCTAGCTTGCAATGTCATTAGTCCATATACATCAGTATATATTAGTTCCAATAATTACTTAGCCTTTTCTCCTTTCTTAGGTAAAGAGGTTTTAGTCATTTTTCCTACTAAGTAAGATTCACAAGTCTCATTGATAGGGTCTAAATTAGTCATATTTTTACTAGTTATTTGAGACTATTTTGAGATACATTTTATTCAATAACTAGTCATATACCTTCATATTTGAGATTTTATCCTTGGAAAAGTATTTTATACATTATTTTAGATTTTAAAGGTAAAATAAGACAAAAACATCACAAAATAGAACAGAGGCAGTGTCGGCCAGGACAAGAGAACCGGCGTTAGCTACGTGCTATTGGCACGCACTTTGAGATGACAAAAAAAGCAAGTGAAACAGAGCTGAACAGAACCTAACTGGCGCCGGCTATGAGGCTTGAGGTGGCACCAGCTACACTCTGGAAAAGATTGCACAAAAATCAAGAAAAATTGACGAACAACCGGCGCTGGCTGTGAGGCTGTAAGGGGCACCGACTGTAATCTAATGTTGTGGTAGTGCCTCGATTTTTGCACGCGATTTTTGGTAAGTTACAAAGTTTTAGTATTTTTCTACTTCTAGTTGGCCAAACACCCTACACCAATGAATTTAGGCACTTTCTAAGCCTATAAATAGATGAAAAACACAAGAGAAAATGGGAAAATTTGTAAATCATAACAGAAAATCACTCAAATCAAAAGAGAAATTCTTCAAATCAAGGAGGATTGTGCAAGAAGGTCTACAAATGAAGAAAAAGAATGTTTGTCTATGAGTGCTTTCTTTTACTTTGTTTTTTTTTTCTCGAACAATGATGTATTATTGTAATTTGACATTATTTTATGTATTCATGATTTTTAGAGTTATTTGATCTTTTGATTAATTGATTGTTATTATTGGTATTTAATTATTTATGCATACTACGAGATTAACTGGTTGTTGCTTTCTATTAACTTGTTTGGAAAATGGATTGATGGTGGTCTCAATTTGTTAATTTCATATTTGTTGTCTATTAACTTGCTTGGAAAAGGATTAATTGCTAAGAACAGGTAATTAAAGGTTAATTGATGTCTGCCAGGAATGGATTCATTGGTTAATTTCATGTTCTAAGTTTGCCAGAATATGAAAATTTAATCAAGTATTGTGTTTAATGCATCTTTTGGGTGGATTAGGTGAGACATGAATGTGATGCTAATTCATCTAGAATATAGTGATCTCATGGATTGAAAAAGAAGTGAATATATCTTAATCCTTAATGATGCCAAGAGAATAATTAGTTATGATAACGGTTAAGTACTCTAAGGTCATGTTTGTCAAAATAATGGTTTAAGTTACCTAATTCTCCATCCTTGATATGTATATATTATTTTATTTTATTTTATTTTATTCTTTTTATTTCTTTTTTATTTTATTAAGTCGGTTAAATAATGAGAAAAAAGTGATTAATACATATTTGTTCATTGAGGATCGATACTTGTTTAAACCCTATACTATGTTTAATGATGAGTATGCTTGCTCATATGTGTAATTTGGAGTTAACGTTTTAATTAAAACTTGATTGGAAATGTGCTTAATTTTATATGATTTTTATACCCAAATAAATACGCATCACTCATATGATTCAAAATCAAATGAGTCTAAGTCACCACACTTTTGTAATTTACAAATACGATTCTCATTTATATGGCTTAAACGACAATATCATAAGTAAGATGGGTTTGTGTAATCTTTACTTAACCTTTTATTGTTTATATTGAGAATTTGATTTTCCATTTCTAGAAAATATAAACCATTCATCAAAGTTGCAATACCATAATAGATATCATTTAATGAAAAAAAAAAATTTACTCTTAAAATTTAAATGAAAACCAAGCGAGTCTAAACAAGCAATTGAGATAATGTTTTTAAGTAAAATTAGACATAAAAATAGTTTAGTAGTTCCAAAATTAATCTAGAAAGTAGGTGTAAATGATAAGTCCCCACGGCAAGTGCAGCAACATTTGCTCCATTTGCTATACGAAGGTCTAAATCACCTTTCTCCAGCTTCCTTCTGCTCTTTAGTCCCTGTAAATTATTACACAAATAAGATCCACATCCGATATCCAACACCCATATCTCATTATTAAAGGCAGTATTGATCTCAATCATAAATATACTAGGAGTGGAAGTAGAAGTTCTTGCAAGCTTCTCCTTCTGCTTCTTTTCTTTAACAATCTCCAAGTAGCTTTGCAGTTGTGCCTCCAATGCCCATTTTCTCACTTAAGGATTTCAACAATACTCGCTAAAGCCTTATTCCAAATTAATGCTAGTAGGCAGCACTAATTTTACGCAAGAGAATCACAACACTTGGTTTTACACACAACCTCTTTAAACACGATATTCAAGGCTCACCCCAACTGGGTTTTACCTTCTTAACCTTGATACAAAGCTGATTGAAGAAAGAGTACAGAAATAGCTCATAGATTGAGCAAAATATGAACAACTAAGCACAAATACCTTTTACCTTTGAAGCAATTTTATTTCACTTTGAAGTACAAATGAAAAGGGAGATTTTTGTATTCTAAAGTGTAAGAGTGTTTCTGAGAGAGATAGTACAAAAATCTACTTCAGAATCATAATTTAGAAGCTTTTATAAGAGCCATAACCGAAGTCCCAATGGCTAGTAACGACTAGTTACTTCTGTCAAGATTTCCAGGGTCTTGGATTCGCAAAATGGAAGGATGTGCATCCAAAAGGTAAGTTAAAAACAACACTTTAAGTAAAGATATATATTTTGAAAAAATCTTTAGATCATTAGATGGTGTTTTGGATTCAGAGGTCCATCCAAAACTACTTTAACCGAAAAATCCAGATTTAGAAATATCTTTTTCTTTTGAAATCATTTTTAAGTGCTTCAATGTAAGACAAATTGAACATAAGGTAAAGAGATATAGGAATTTACAAATAATACATTAAGAACAATTCCTAGTCTATGATTCTTCATAAGGGCTTCTTGGCATGCAATCTCTTAAGTTTTTCTTATACTTGTTCACCAACTCTTGGATTCCATTGCTTAAAAATGGCTTAGTAATCTTATTAGCACGCCTTGGAAAAAGTGAGATCAAACATGTGCTATCACATATAGATTACACAAGTTAGTCCTCATCAATGTTTGTTATAAATCAAAATACAGGAGAATGCCTTTAGGGCTAACAATCTCTCCCTTTTTAAGTGATAACAAACTTGATGGGATTTTGACCAAAAAATGATATAGACAATATGGACATATTAGACCGAGAGAAATAAGAATATTTTTAACTGATATGCATCTTTCATTATAAAACTCAAAGAGTATTTATGAGATTAAGATAACAAAAATTAAATATGGTCTCATAGACATGGCTTAATGAGCCTATAACCCAACCAACCTCCTTATCCTCCTTCCTTCCATGGAGAGGACTATTTCACAAGGAAATAGCCAAACAATGGTTACACAAAAAAAAAAAATTATATATGTCTATGAAGAGGTGTAGAAGATAAATCATCAACAGTAATACTCCTCCTATGTATATGTACATATGAACAATAAAAAGGATACTAACAATGAAGTATGTTTTAAAAACTAAACTGAGATTTGAAATTTTGGACTTCCAAATCATGTATCCAAAATGGATTAAAATGAGACAGAAAATCACTTCTTGTGAAAGCATTTTTGGACTGGTTTTTTAGATTGACAAATTTAGGATCCAAAAACTCCCCCTATGTTTGTACAAGAAAATAGATTTTTTTTTTTTTTTACAAATATCGATCAATGGTTTTTTAGATTTTTAACACCAAGTTTTCACTGTGCAACCTAGGAGAAACAACATAATTTTTATAAACATGCATTCATTTAAGTATTCATCATCCGAACTTGATCACAATCCGTAATTCACAATCCAAAGATTTAGCATAATGCGCATTACAACTACTATCACAATCAAACTCCAACTTTCAAGTTCTTAATCTATATTCAAAAGAATAAGAACACTGAGCGAGATATCATTTAACCAAATTGTCGTAGAATGCATACCAAATTCATAAGCATAATTTTCTCCATAACCACAATTCAATTTCCTCAATCCACAAAATCTCATCAAGCCATAAAACCAAAATCACAACCCATATGACCACAATTCCAAAATTATAATCCAATTTTCCCCCTTTGGCATAAATCAAAAAGATTTTAGCAGAAGAGAAATAGTAAAGAATTAAGTAGGAGAATGGTAAAACAGGAATATAGCCAACATATTATTAGAAAGATCTGTAGGAATGTCAGTGCAACAGTAAAATTGTTCATGCAGAAAATATAAAACAAAAACCATAAAATTGTTCATCAGAGTGAATGGTGTATAGGAAGTCAGTAGGCAGTAGTTATCATGGGCAAATCAGGAAATGTGGACGGTCTCAGTCTTTGCACTAGCACCCTTCTTGAAATGTTGTCCAGCAATTCTCCTGGATTTTCTTTTAACAATCATATGCTTCACCTTGCGTCCCGATGAGCTGCCCGATGGAATTTGCATGTCCTTTGTAGTGGTAGGTAGGTCAGTAGAAGGTGCATCAAGCATTATTTCAGCTGGTTAGGATGGAATTTGTTTAATTGTAGTGATAGCTTTCTCAGTTTCAAGGGGTGTCTAAAATCCTTTGCAGGCTCATCTTCTTGCTGCCATGGAATGACTTGCTCTTCGGAGACTCCTTCAGTAGTCTTTTCCACTTTCTTTCCCTCCATATTACTTAATCGATTTCCCAAGTTTGGTAGTTCAGCCTTAACTTTTGTGCGAAATCCATCAAATTTCTCAGACAAAATATTTAAAGCATTCAAGATGTTTTGAGTCAGTCCACTCTCCTCAATCCTCTATTTACCTTTATTGGAGGATTCCTTTGCTATTTTAGCCTTTTGTTTTGTTCCTATTGAGGTAGCAGGTGCAGCTTTCTTTCCTTCGGCCTTGATTTTGATTAGCTTTTCCCTTTCTTGATCTGCCCTAAGCAGAACCTATTGATTGTTCACTTGTACAAACCCCATTTTTTCAAAAGACTCTGTGCTGTAAGTATTAATCTTGAGGTGTGTAGGGTTACTTGCACTAAGATTCACGTTAAAGTATTTGAAAACCTTTGTCAGGAGATTTCCATAGGGTAGGGCATTGTTAGAGGTGTTTCTTGATTGAAGTATCAGCTTCACAACCAGAGAACTAAAACTAATCTGTCTTTCTTCCAACAGAGCCAACAATAGTATTATTTGCATGATACTCATCGATGTTTTGTGCCCAAAGCTTAGGGCCATCATGGTGACACCATATGGTTCAGAATTCTTCCAAAACCATTTAGCCGTTTTGAGTTTTTGATCATTTGAATTTTTGAAACTCCTCCCTCTAATGAATTTTGCCTCAAACCTTCCCAGATCAAATAGGTTTGATTCTTTTGGAAATTTGTTCATTTCAAAGAATTGGATTCCTCTGTCTCTGACTCCAAATATCCGATTCAACATTCTATGGTCAAATTCCATGTTCATACAACCTACTCTAGAGATGTACCACTGAACCATGAATCCTCCGCTAGTCTCCTTAAGCTTTTCTTTTCTTAAATTCGAATAAAATTCCCAAACCAATGTGGTGTATAATTTTGCATCTATCAATAACAAACCCCCCATCCAAGTGGCTCAAATATATTCAAGATATCAACAAAATTTAAAAAGGCCTTAACATCAATATGGTATCCAAAGATAATAGTTCTATTCCTCAATAGCCACTCATTAAACTCAGATTCACATTTTAAGCCAAGAAATTAGGGTACTTGTTTCTTAGAGCTTTCCTACACAGGAAGCTCTTGTGATGACTCAGACTACAAAGTTGTTTCTTCAGCAATGATCTTCTTGCATTTTTGTTTGACGGGTGGTTGGGTATCGACAACAGACTTTAATTTTGCCATTTTTTTTTTTTTTGACCTTTTAGGTTCTTTTTTATCTTTGATTTTCTTCCTTTGTCTAATTTTGGTAGTTTTGCCGTGGTAGAAGCGAGAAGAAGATGTGGAATTTCTGTTTCAATGAGGAAGATAAAGGTACGAAAAGAGAGAGAGGTAGAAAGATCAATAGCATTTTTAGATTTCAAGAAAAGAGAGATATAGCCTTTTTGATAAGCCCTTTTTTGTGATTTCCTAGGTACTTGAGTAGATAAGCACAATCAAGTACCCTCAATAGAGATTTCATCAGAGATAGGTTAAGCTTCTTTGAAAAGTGCAGATATTTTGAAAATTCAAAAATGGAGTTCTGGACTAAGACACTTTTTCATCCATTTTTTTTTTAATAGAAAATGTAGGCTTTACATGATTCTGGGCTACTGCTATTTTGGACTTTAACTAAGTCCAAAATTGTTCGTCCAAAAACAGATCGAGAGATATTTTGTCGAGGGGTTTTGGATTCATGTTTCTGAGATGTTGCATCCAAAATCACCATCCGAAAATGTGTATCTTTAGATGTTCTGCAAGAATGAACAAATAAATCCTTGGTAAAATTGTTACTTACATAATTTTGGTAATTCCCAAACCTCTTCGCAGATGATTAAATCTATCTTCGGCCAGATGTTTAGTAAAAATATCTGCAAGTTGTTCATCAGTTGGAATATATTCCACACACACGTCATTCTTAAGCACATGATCTCTAATAAAATGAAACTTAATTTCAATGTGCTTAGTTCTAGAATGTTGAATAGGATTCTCGGTCAGATTGATAGCACTAGTATTGTCACATAAGATGGGCACATACTTAAAATTTAAACCAAAGTCAAGCACAGTTTTTTTCATCCATATAATTTGCACGCAGCAACTTTCTGCACAATATATTCTACCTCAGTTGTTGAGAGAGACACACAAGCTTACTTCTTGCTGTACCAAGAGATAAGAAAGTGTCCAAAAAACTGACAGTGTCCACTAGTACTTTTTCTCTCAACTTTGCACCCAGCATAGTAGGTGTGTATCCTATACGATCAAATGAATTAGTTCGTGGATACCACAAGTCATAATCATATGTTTTAATTAGGTATCTAAGAATATGTTTTACAACACATAGATAAGATTCCTTTGGACATGATTCAAATCTAGCACAAAGGCATACTGAGAACATAATGTCTAGTCTGTTGGCAGTAAAATGAAGGAGACTTCTAATCATACCTCAATATTTCGATTCCTTCACTTTCTTACCTTTTTCATCTTTATCAAGCTTTAACAATGTGCTCATAGGTGTACTTATTTCTTTTTCTTCATTCATACCAAACCTTTTGAGTAGTTCCTTGGAATACTTGGTTTTATTTAAGAAGTTTCCATCTTTGGTTTGCTTGATTTGAAGACCGAGAAAGAAATTAAGTTCTCCCATCATGCTTATTTCAAACTCTTATTGTATTATCTTGGTAAATTTCTTGCATAAGGAATCATTAGTAGCTCTAAAAATAATATCATCAACATATATTTGTATAGTTAAGATATCATTAGAATTTTTAGATTTGACAAATAATGTGGAGTCAATTAAGCCTCTTGAAAAAACTTTTGAAAGAAGAAAACCATTATGCATTTCATACAATGCTCTTGGAGCTTATTTCAAACCATAAAGGGCTTTGGAGAGTTTAAAGACATGGTTTGGAAAACGTTCATGAATAAAACCAAGAGGTTGTTTCACATATACTTCTTCTTCAATAAAACTATTTAAGAAAGCACTTTTGACATCCATTTGATAGAGTATAAAACCTTTGAAAGAAGCACAAGCAAGTAACATTCTAATTGATTCTAATCAGGCAACGGGAGCAAAAGTTTCATCATAATCAATGCCCTTATCTTGATTGAATCCTTGGACAACTAATCTAACTTTATTTCTAATAACAACACCATGCTCATCAAGTTTGTTTTTAAACACCCACTTGGTACCAATTATGAGATAATCAAGTGGTCTAGGAATAAGCTTCCAAACTTGATTTTTTTAAATTTGATTTAGCTCTTCTTACATGGCCATAATCCAAAATTCATCATGTAAGGCTACATCAATGCAATTAGGTTCAGTGCTAGATAGTAGGGCAAAATTATAACAAAATACCTTCGAGTTTTGACTCTACAGCTAGGATCACCAATGATCTATTCTTTTGGATGGATAATTTTGTACTTTTCAGTCTTTTGAAAAGTCTTTATTCATGGGCTCTTCAGTCCTTTGTTTGTTTTCTTTAGTTTATTGTTCTTCTAATTCATGTCTTTAGCATGAATATCAAGTGATGGAGGCTTATACTGCTCACTGCACTTTTCTTTTGTGATTCCTACATCATCATCATCATTTCTCGAAGAATATACATTTGATTCATCAAACACAATATGTACAAATTCTTCCATACATAGAGTTCTTTTATTGTACACTCTATATACCTTTTTGTTGGAATAATATCTAAGATATAGCCTCATCAAATTTGCTATCAAACTTTTCAAGATTATTTCGAGTATTAAGGACAAAACATTTTCATCCAAAAACTCTAAAGTATGAAATAGATGGAATTTTGTCAAATATGAGTTCAAACGGAGTTTTTTTTAGAAAGGGGCTTAGCACAACACGATTGATAATGTAGCAAACTGTATTCATAGCTTCAGCCCAAAAGTATTTTGGAAGAGAGTTTTCACAAAGCATTAATCTTGTCATTTCTAGCAAGGTTCTATTTTTTCTCTCAACCACACCATTTTGTTGAGGAGTTCTTGCTGTTGAAAAATTGTGTGAAACACCACTTTCATCACAAAACTTTGGAAAGTCATAGTTGCAAAATTCTCTACCATTGTCACTTCTAATTGAACTCAATTTGCAACAAAGGAAATTTTGAAATAGGTTTGAGTAGTTTTGAAAAATTTAGAGAAGGTTTCATCTTTTTGTGCGAGAAATAAAGTCCAAGTGAATCTTCAGAAATCATCCACAATTACATAGGCATACCTCTTACCACCAAGACTAGTGGTCCTCATAGGTCCGAACAAATCCATGTGTATGAGTTCAAGAGGTTTTGATGTTGAAATCATTTTCTTAGGTTTAAAATTTTGGTTTGTTTTCCAAATTGGCAAGCATCACACACCCAGTTTTTATCAAATCTCATTTTAGACAGTCCTCTAACAAGCTCCTTTAAGGATAATTTGTTTAGCAAATTGATAGATACATCACCTAACCTTCTATGCCAAAAATAGCTATCATTATCATTCAAAGAGAGGCATCTAATATCATGAGTCGAAAGATCATCAAGATAAAGTACATACATGTTTTCAACACGGTTAGCAACAAAAATAGTCTTATTGTTGGAACTATCCATGATGATGCAAGAAAATTTTTCAAAAATAACTTTGCAGGCATTATTAGATAGTTAGCTGATGCTAAGCAGGTTGTACTTTAATTCATCAATTAATAGTACTTCTTTGATAATGGCAGAGGATTCCTTACTAATATTACCTATGCCAAGAATCTTTCCCTTCTTTTTGTCTCCAAAAGTGACGAATCCATCATTTGTGACTTGAATTTTTTCAATAGTTTAGCATTTCCAGTTATGTGCCTAGAGCATCCACTGTCTAAAAATCACTTTGTGGAACTCATCTTGTCCAATGAATGTTCCTATACATAAGATGGAAGAGTGATTTTTTGGTACCCATGCCTTCTTAGGTCCATAGGGGTTAGTAATAGTTCCTTTTGCCTTCCAAACTGTTTTTGTACTAGATTCTACTTTCTTCCTAACATGAAACTTAGATGTTTTGTGTCTAGATTTTTCACAATATGTGCAACAACAATGTGTTATATATGACAAAGCAGATTTGACAAAGTAGGATATGTGATTTCCAACTTTAATTTCATGCCTATAACCTAGAAAATTTTGTTTCCAGCTTTGTGTTGTGCACCAAGTCATTTTTCCAAATTGTTTTTGCCATTTGTGAACTTTTCAACGAATGTGGTGAGATCATCAACTTTATTTTTCATATCATCAAAGTTGTTGACCATAATTTCAAGAGAATGAACTTTATTACACAAGCATTTATTTTCCACAGACATATAATGCAAGGAAAGTTAGGATAACATCCTTTTCAACATTTGAGCATATAAATGAATTAATTGAGACTTTGTTCTCATTTAACAGCTTTACATTCTCATCTAACAAGGAATCAATTTTCATTTTCATTTCCTTATTTCTTTTAGATAACTTTTTAAGTTCATGAAACATGTCGAAAAGCAGCTCATTTGGATCATCATACTTTTCACAATTAGAATCATGCAATTCAGATATCAAATTTAGGGAAGTAGGATTTACTTTATCTTCCATGGCCATAAAGTAAATGTTTGCTTTTTCATTTTCAAATCATAGCTTTCTTCAGTCTCGGATTCAGCTTGGTCCCAAGTCCTAATCAACACTTTTCTTTTCTTTATCTTTGTGTCCTTCTTTTTCTTTTTGAAATGCTTAGCCTCCTATTCTTTTGCTACTAGACAGTCAGCGATGAAGTGTTATATGCTTTTACACTTAAAACATTGAGGCTTGAAGGAAGAAGTTTATCCCTTCTTTTTGATAAACTTCTTACTCTTTTTGAAATGGCCTTTCCTGAACATTTTTCTAAATTTTTTGCAACCATAGACAACTCTTTTGTATCTAAATCAGTACCATCATCGCTATTAGTTTGATCACTGTTGGCTTCTTTATCAACTTCTTTTAAAGCAGTTCCTCGTTTGCCTTTGTTATCATCATCATGCTCTTGAAACCTTTTGAGTTTTATTTCATAGGTTAAGAAATAGCCGATTAGTTCTTCAGTAGGTGAGCTATTTAAGTTTTTAATATTCTTCCACAACTAAGGTTTTTAGTTGCTAACTTTTTGGCAAAACATCAAGCAGTTTTCTATTTTGCTCACCGAATGAATAAATTTTCCCATATGCCTTTAGTTCGTTCATAATATTTGTGAATCGAGTGAACATATCAGTTTTATTCTCACTTGGCTCTATAGTGAATAGTTTATAGTCTCGGACTACAAGTCTCAGCTTTGATTTCTTTTCTTGATTAGTCCCCTCATGGGTGACCTCAAGCAATCTCTATATGTTATGAGGAGAATCACAACCACTCACACGGTTGTATTCGTTCTTATTGAGAGCACCATATTAAATGTTCATTGCGTGATGGTTTAAGGTCATTTTAGTATTATCATCACTATTGTATTCATCACTTCTTTTAGGCACTATTTTGCCTTCAACCACTTTGTTTTGGACAAATGGTCCCTTTTTAATCAGATTTCACAGCTCAAAATTTATTAAGCAAACATATATCTTCATCCTGTCTTTCCAGAATATATAGCTACTTTCATTGAATAAAGGAGGTCTATTTTTTAAAGACCCTTCGAACGCAAAGCAAACATGTTTGTCATATAGATATTTTCTACAAGATTGTCAAACCGAAGATAGTGTAGGCCAACGCTCTAAAACCAATTGATAAGCCTTAAAGGGGGTGAATAAAGGTTATAGCAAACAAATGTAAATTAAAAATTTTGATGTCTTTTGAGAAGGGCAAACTTAAGGGCAGAGTTGCTTTGCAGCTTTAGGAGTGCAAAAAGAGATCATTTAAATCAGTACAGAATGGTGAGAGGATGGTATGAAATAAAGATGGGTAGTTGAGCTATCAATCACAGGCTTGCTACAGAATGAAATAGTCTTAAATGAACTACTTATTTTAGAGAAAAGGATATAGCATTTAAGATTTGAGGTCCAACAAAAATACAGAGAAGAAATTTAGGCAAACAGCACAAGAAAAGACTCAAGGATTTATAGTGGTTCGATCATTAAATGATCTACATCCACTACCTTAAATTCTCACTTAAGGATTTCAACAATACTCACTAATGCCTTTTTCCAAATCAATGGTAGTAGGCAACACCAATCTTACGCAAGAGGATTACCATACTGGGTTTTACACACAACCTCTTCAAACATAATATTCAAAGCTCACCCCAATTGGGTTTTACCTTCTTAACCTTGATACAAAGCTTATTGAAGAAGGAATACATAAATAGCTCATAGATTAAGCAAAATATGAACAACTAAGCACTAATACCTTTTACCTTTGAAACAATTTTATTTCACTTTGAAACACAAATAAAAAGGGAGATTTTTGTAGTCTAAAGTGTAAGAGTGTTTCTAAGAGAGATAGCATAAAAATCTTCTTCAAAATCAAGTTTTAGAAGCTTTTATAAGAGCCATAACAGAAGTTCTAATGGCTAGTTACTTCTAACAAGATTTTCAAGGTTTTAGATTCACAAAGCGGAAGGATGTACTTCCAACAGGTGAATCCAAGATGGCACTTTAAGCAAAGAGATATATTTTGAAAAATTCTTCAAATCATTGAATAGTATTTTGGATTCAGAGGTCTATCCAAAACTACTTCAACCGAAAAATCCAGATTTAGAAATATCCTTTTCTTTTGAAATCATTTTTAAGTGCTTCAAGGTAAAACAACTTCAACATAAGGTAAAGAGACATATAAATTTTCAAATAATACCTTAATAGAAATTCTTAACCTATGATTCTTCACAAGGGCTTCTCGGTATGTAATCTCTTAAGTTTGTCTTATACTTGATCACCCCTCTTAGATTCCATTGCTTAAAAGTTGCTTAGCAATCTCATTAGCACATCTTGGAAAAACTAAGGTCAAACATGTCCTATCACATATAGATTACACAAGTTAGTCTTCATCAATGTTTGTCATAAATCAAAACACAAAAGAATGCCCTTAGGGCTAACAGTGCCTTCTACCATCATAGAACAAAATAACTGCTTAGCAATCACATATCTTTCCATTCTTGCTTGTTTATTAAAAAACTCTCTTAGATGAATGATAATAGTTTGAGCATCTATATGCTCATGCTGTTTTTAAAGCTCAGTGGTCATTAATGCAAGAATGATACAAGATGTTGTGTCACTATCCTCGTTATGCTTCTTATGGACTTCATGCTCTTCAGCAAGAGCATCATCAGCTGGTAATGGTGGAATTGGAGCATCTAACATGTAGAGCAACCTTTCCGATTTGAGCATGATTCTCAAATTTCTATATCAGTCCAAGAAGTTTAATTCGGTGAGCTTGTTTATTTCCAAAATGCTACGTAAGCTCAAATTTGTTGTCATGATGTAAATGACCTGGATGAAAGATAAGAGACATTAGACTATATATATGCACATGAAATGCATTTAATTAGGTCTTTAATAAAACGTGTATTTAATCTTCCATTTTTTTCCAAATTAATAACCCTTACTACTAACGCTAGAAAGCTCGTTAGAAGTTACTCTAGTGGTCCGGTATCCAAATTCTTTAAGAATGACCTTAGATATATCCAACAAACTATCCTTAAGTTCAATGGTAAGTATCTAATACTAATTACATCAAATGTAACTACCAAATCGTTAGGTGATTAACAATTTTTAACCTTAAAGCACTTAGTGCTACCCGAACTTAGCCTATAACATTCTTTATGGTTGGGTATATCCAACCAGGATAAAGATATTAGTTAAATCCAACCCATTAATTTGGAATCATATTCCATATCTTGAATATGCCCGATGTCGAGTAAGCATAGGTATGCTCACCAACCTAATCTCCGAAAAAAAAAAAAACTCTTGTTCTTATCATATTAACATAAGGCTTTAGATTTAATATTATTTGAGAGATTTTAAATATTTAATCAGTGGTCTCATCGTTTGGCATGCAAAATATCAATTGTAATACCCCGCCCAAAACCACCTTTCACTATGGGAAAAAAGTCATGCATTGCATAGCATTTCGCATTTCACGTGTTATCTTAGAAATTATTCTTGCATGGGTGCATGTGATTTTCAAAGTTGCTTTTGCATTTGATTTATTTGGTGAGAAATAATTGTGTCGTTTAAGAGTTGGTTAAGTGAAGTTTAGTCAAGGAGATGGAAGGATGAGAATTAGGGTGGAAAGAATTTCTTAGAGAAATATTAGCATTGAAGTTGGTTTGGAATAGCGGGGAGGTTGGTGATTTCCCTTGGAGACCCGAGTTCGAATCTTACCTTTTTTGAATCTTAGTTTCTTTTCGAAAATTCTTTTCCTAGACTTCTGCACGTCTTGGCCGAAAAAGACCAAGCCATCCTAGAGAAATTTCAGCGCCATTATTCTAAGGAAATAAGTCTCTATAGTTATTTCCTAAATTCAAGGATTTTTTATGTGAACAAAGACCACCTTTATTTTCAAGCCTTTGTTCTCTTGGATTTTCGGAAAACCCTAGCTGAAAAAATTAAAATTCCAGCTTGATTTTAACTTATTAGATATGGTAATGGATAGTTGGAATTAAAGAGTTGTTCTCCTACTTGGAAACCTTGTTGATATTGAACTTAGAACCTTAGCTAAAAATCTGGAAAATTTTCCAGCTAGTGCCGCCACTTTTTGAGGGAATTTTAGCTCAACTAAAACTCTTCCAACACTAGGAAATCTTATTCAAAATCCTTTAGAAAATCATATTTTATCTTAATCCTACTTCAACTAGGTTTTGCTTCCTTTTTCTAGCAGAATTTCAGCAGCCTTGTGCAAGCACAAGCTGTCCGAAAATCCAACACTTTTAAGTGCAATCTAACTCTTCAAACGTTAGCTCAAATCACCTAAAACATCTTCCATCAATTCAGGTTATTTTTGCGGCACAAAATCAGATTTTATTCACCAAAAAACTCCAGAATTTTGGCCAACTTCTGCCCAAAATTTTTGACAGCTTCCTATCAGAAATTTCGGCCAGATTGTACTCCTACTCAAACGAAATTTCTGCACACCAAAACCTACCAAAATCCTCGAAAAATTAAGCCATCTTTCAGCACCAAAAAACGTCACCCTTTTCTCCGTAAATTGCAGCAGAACAATAGCTACAAATGTCCAGAATTTCTTCCCCTTTGTTCAGCAAATTTTCGCACAGCAAATCACTGCATACGCACAGAATTGTAGTTCTCAAAACCTACTCAAACTCTTCCTTATTTTGGCCAAAAATTCTGAACATATACAGCCCTTTACTTGAGCTATATTTCGGCCAGCATAAGGGAGCGGATTGTAGAATATTTTCTTCTCATAAACCCTCCCAAATTCGGCAGC
Source organism: Voacanga thouarsii (assembly GCA_026120185.1). Lineage (NCBI taxonomy): Eukaryota > Viridiplantae > Streptophyta > Magnoliopsida > Gentianales > Apocynaceae > Voacanga > Voacanga thouarsii. The sequence goes on from JANUWF010001150.1 coordinate 598,331, forward strand.
AATAAGGATCATAGCAAGCTGCAATTTTCACCCTTGCTGTCCAAGAAACCTAAAGCCATTAGGAGTCTTTCTAAACACCACCATCTAACCCTAAACCAATCTTCTCTAACCCTAAAACTTAGTAGCCGACTACCCTCTCCATTCTACATGAAAAATTCCAGCAAGAACTTCTCTACAATTTTCAAAAATCACAAGAACAACTCTTGCAAGAAACCAATCAGCCTCTAAGGTAAGAAAAAACTATCTCAACCTCTTGATTCCTTTCTTCCATCAATTCTTCTCCTTTTCTTCCCTTGAATCATGCCACCTAATGGCTGATTTCATCCCTTTACTTATTTTCGGTCATAAGGAAAGAAAGAATGTAGCATTTCTCTTCTAATCAAACGAACTCGGGATGATCACCATAGGAGCATCGAGATCTTGCTAACCTGGTTGTTGCAAGGTAAGAGGATACTTACCCTTGACGTCGAAATTAAAGTTTAATATGGTTGATGAGGTCCAATAGCATGATGAATGGGTAGTTTGAGTCGAGTAATTAACTAAGCCTATTCGATGAATAGCTATATCATGTTTTATTGTGGTAATGATGGAGATGAATTGTGATGGTCAAGTTAAGCCTTTTCGATATAATAATCATGTCTTTAATGAATATATGGTCATAGTATATGAAGCTTGGGGTTTAGATGATTTATTTGGAATTAGATAGTGGATTGTGAATTGTTATGGGAATAAATGAGTTTAGAGCATGTTTGAATCGATTGAGACCCTGATCATGATATTATATGGTTTTAGATCAGGAAGATATTTGAGAAAAGCAAGATATGATTTTATCTCATTTGTCTAAGGCATATCAAGTAAGTCCTTGCATAAACTCTTTTGTTAAATGTTGTGATGGCAAGTCTATGTTGTAAAGTTTTGTGAAGCTATTGTTAAACTATGTTTACTTGGGTTGTAAACGTGGATATTTGTTCTTTAAACGGTTTTGTCAAGCTAACGATTTTATCAAGAAAACTATTCTTTCTTCTAAATTTTTAGAAAACTCTTTTAAAGAAAACCACGTTGTACAAAGCCAAGGTATGGAAATTTTGAATCAGGAATTGATGGATATGTTCATTGAGTACTCAATAAGGGTAGGCTAACAATACTAGTCTTGGAGGGCTAGAGTAAGTCTGCTAGCAGGAGGCCACCTCCAGAAGATAAGCTCGACTTGAAAAGGCGACAGTGTTGGTTGGTCAGGCCGGTCCGAGCTAGCATTTGTACCTGGTAAGGTATTATTTATTTTCCTGGTATGGACACCCGGATAGTTTTGTTGGGTGTAGAGAATGAGGAGTATCTCACCCGATGAGCTGTACACTCACCTTGATCAGAACGCCTAACATGTGGCAATCTAGTCCCGGCAAGGTGCACAACGTGTGGTGCCTTGTCCTCATGGAGCCCAACATGTGGTGACATGACTATTTATTCGAGTGGATGATTTGTTTTGTATAAAGTGTGATTTTGAGAAAAATCCACTCCTTGTGAAAAGAAAGTATTTATGACTTGCCAAATATTTCTGCAAATGTTTTCCACTATGCATACACGAACTGTTTGAAACACCATGTGCACACACACGACTTACTGAGATTTCATCTCACACTATTTTATATCATATTTTCAGGAGACAGATTGTGCTGAGCCAGCGGGGAATATGATAGTTGAAGCTTTTGTTTTCTTTCCCCATTTTGTTCTAGGAACCAGTTGTTTTTTAAGCTTCTGAATGATAATTGTTTTATTTTGTATTGCTCCAATTTGAGGTAGATGTAATAAGTGTTTTTCTCTATTTATCTAAGTTAACTCTTTTGGGGTTGCCTTTACATTTTATACCTCGTTTTAAAGACCCCTTGTCCTACGGGACAGGGCCACATTCCCGTCCTTTTAGGGTACGAAGTAGTGCGATGTTACAAGTGGTATCAGGGCCCAGGTTTAGGTAATTACTTTACTTACTGGGTTCTATTTCCTTAAGTATTTTGATATGGTACTAATTTTTGCCTTCTGCTTATAGGATGGTCAAAAGAGTGGCATTGGCTGTCAGAGACTGGCCCTTTGGTTGCGGGAATCCACCTACCCCACTACCGGTAGCTGGTCCACCCTCATCTGATTCGGAGAGAGAACATGAGCCGCCAGTGCTAGATGACCCAGTAGTTGAGGCAGAGATAGAGGTTGAAGGGAGCCTAGGAGAGTACGAGGGGGGTGATGAGCGGGAGGTAGTCGAGATTGCCAATGAGGGAGAGGAAAATAGGGAGATGGCTGAGTTGAGTGAGGGGGAGGTAGATGAGCTCGGGAATTAGGGAGACGATGAGAACAAGGGAGAGATGGCGGGGATAGAATAAGAGGATGGGGAGGTAATGGAGGTTCCTCGGACCCCGCAAATAGGAGAAGTTGATAGGACTCCTGCTTGCTACGACCTTAAGAAGCCTAGTGGTGAAGGACATAGGCCGAGGGATAGAGATGCCTCGGGAAAGGGGAAACTTGGGCAGTCAGCACTAGGAGTCATGGATAAGGGAAAGAGAAGGATAGAAGAGGGTCCTAAGGGGTGTGGACTCCAATATAGACTGTGAATAGATGCCAAGTTGAAGAGAGAGGGGTTGCTTGATCCATCCGACTCGGGGAGTGAGAGGCCTGCACCTAAGGGTGCGGTTAAATTAGCATTGGATGAGCTTTATGAGACGGCCATGAGAGGCAAAAGGGGCCACGAGGATGAGTCAGGGAAGTCGTGTGAGAGTGTTGGTTTTGTGAAGGACTACTTAGGGAGACCCGATAGCTCCGTGGGGTGGCTTGTGGAACCAGCCTCTGACAACTCCGATGCCTCTGTTGAAACTAGAGAGAGTCGAGCATAGAGGACCAGCAGCTTTTCCCTTTCCTTCTTTGGGATTTGCATTCCTTTGTTTGTTTATTTCTTTTAAAGAACATGTTGCTTATAAGGCTTTATTATTTTACTAAATAAAAGGGATCGCATGTGATAACCCACTTCTTTTCTACGAAAGAATGGTTTATATGAAAAGCATGAGTTTTATTACTTGATTTTACCCTGCATAATATCATCACATTCGCTTTTGAAATAAGTGGATAACATCGTTATTAACTGATCATGCACCTGAGCATACTCTTTTCCCTTTGGTAACTATCTGACCTTAAGTGAATAGGATTAAAGATGGCACCAAGGTGCAGGATAGTTGTGCATAGCAGAACTGTGCAGGAAAGTGCATCATCCACCCCAGAATTTGAGCAGATGCATCGTTCCACCCCCGACGTGGAAGAGCACTTGCCACAAGAATAAGAGTTAGCTTCGGAGAGGTCACGAGATGTGACCATGGGTCAGGCTTTCGATAAGATGGCCTCAATCCTATAGAACCTAACAGAGAAAGTGGATAAGGTGGCCAAGAAACCACCACGGGGAGAGGATGAGGCCCTGGAGCATTTCCTGAAGTTCCAACCTCCTACATTCCAGGGGGAGGTGGAGCAGGATGAGAAGGCCAGAAGCCCCAGGTGAAGGCTAAGGTCTTTGCCCTGAACAGAGAGGAAATCAGAGCGGACGCCGCCGTGATCGAAGGTAACCTTTCTATCCAAGGTCGTCTTGTTAATGTTTTGATAGATCCAGGATCCACACACTCTTTTGTAAGCAAAGTTTGTGCATCACATCTGGGTTGGGAAGGAAAGGAATTACCCTATACCCTAGTAGTATGTTCACCATTGGGAAAGGTGGTAGAAGCAGACAAGAAAATGGGGAGTTGTGGAGTTGAGGTAGGAAAGGAAATTTTGGAAGCCGACCTCATAATTCTACCCATAGATGATTATGACCTGATCTGGGCATGGACTGGTTGTCGAAGCACGGAGCTCGTGTGGACTGCAAGATCAAGACGGTGCAGTTTGTGAGACCTGGTCGGGATGTAATTGAATTCAACGGTAGATGAACGAAGGAACTGAAATTTCTAATTGCTGGTGCTAAGGCCCGGAAGTTGTTCAAGAAAGGATATACGGGATGTTTGGCGTATTTCCTGAACAAACCTAAGGATCAGTGTACCTTGGAGAGTATGGAAGTTGTAAAAGATTTTCCAGACGTTTTCCCTACTGAGCTCACTTCCCTACCCCCTGAACGGGAATTGAGTTCACCGTGGACCTAATTCCCGGAGCAGAACCGGTGTTAAGAACCCCCTACTAGATGGCACCGACGGAGCTGAAGGAGTTAAAGGAGCAACTGGAAGAATTGGTGAGGCAAGGCTACATCCGACCGAGTATGTCATCGTGGGGAGCCCCGGTATTGTTTGTTAAGAAGAAAGACGATACCTTGAGGCTATGCATTGACTATCGGAGACTGAACAACTTAACGATCAAGAATAAATACCCTCTACCCTTGATTAACGAGTTGTTCGATCAACTTCAAGGTGCCGCTTGCTTTTCGAAGTTGGACTTGCGACAAGGATACTACCAGGTGCGGATTAAGGAAGAAGACATTCCTAAGACTGCTTTCAATACGCGATATGGCCACTACGAATTTGTGGTAATGCCGTTTGGTATAACCAATGCACCGGCAGTTTTCATGGATTTGATGCATCGCGTCTTCCAACCATATTTGGACAAGTTCATGGTTATCTTCATCGATGATATCTTAATCTACTTCAAGAATCTGGAGGATCACATGAAGCAATTAAGGTTGGTCCTAGAGAAGCTGAGGGAATTTAAGCTTTTCGCCAAGTTCAGTAAATGTGAGTTTTGGTTAAGCTCGGTATCCTTCCTCAGCCATGTGATATCCAAGAATGGGATTAAAGTGGACCCTGCTAAGGTGGAGGCTGTAGCTAATTGGAAACAATCGGAGAATGTCACCGAGATATGTAGTTTTCTTGGGTTGGCTAGGTACTATTAGCGTTTCATTAAAAAAAATTTTTACTCTGGCTTCACCGATGGCGTGACTGTTAAAGAAGAATGTCGTTTTTGCTTGGAATGAGAAGTATGAGAAGAGCTTCCAAGAGCTTAAAAGGAGGTTGATTACAGCACCCATACTAAGCCTACCCGAGGCTGACAAGCCCTATGCACTCTATACAGACACGTCCAAGGAAGATCTAGGAACTGTGCTGATGCAGGAAGGGAAAGTCATAGCTTATGTGTCTAGGAAGCTAAAGCCGCATGAAGCTAATTATCCAACGTACGACTTGGAGCTGGCAGCCATAGTGTTCGCTTTAAAGAAGTGGCGACATTACTTGTACGGTGCTCAATACGAAGTCTTCACTGACCATAAGAGTTTGAAGTACATCTTCACGCAGAAGGACTTGAATCTTCGGCAGCGTAGATGGATGGAGTTTCTGGAGGAGTATAAGTGTCCTATTAATTGTCACCCAGGCAAAGTGAATGTGGTAGCTGATGCTTTGAGTCGGAAAGTGAAGATGGCATACTTGAGAATGTAGGAGGTGTTGGTAGTCCAGGAAATCCTGGAGCAAGAGGCGGAAGTCCAAGAGAGGAAGATCTGCGTGAGCAACCTGATCCTGAAACCCGATCTGGATCAGGAAATTGTATCAAGCCAAAAGGACAGTGTGGAATTCCAGACCTTCAAGGAGAAAGAAATCGCAAGAGGAGGAAGTGATTTCCGGAGCGACGAGAAATGCGGTATTATATTTTCAGGATCGGATATGCATACCGGACATCCAAGATTTGAGGAAGAGGATACTGCACAAAGTTCACAAGAGAAAGTACACTATACACCCTGGGGAGGTAAGGATGTACCAAGACTTGAAGAAGAAATATTGGTGAGCTGGAATGAAAAGAGATGTAGTTCAGCATGTGTCAACCTGCCTGACGTGCCAGAAGGTTAAAGTGGAGCATAAGAAGTCTGCAAGGTTACGTTTGCAACCATTACCGATTCTCGAGTGGAAATGGGAATAGGTGACTATAGATTTTGTGACTGGTCTTCCGATGACCAAGTCACATACAGATGCAATCTGGGTGGTGGTGGACTGACTGACCAAGACAGCGCATTTTATACTAGTGAACGTGCGGGACTCGATGGAAAAGTTAGCTCAGACGTATACCCGAGAAATTGTAAGGTTGCACGGGGTACCATTGAGCATTGTGTCGGATAGGGACCCTAGATTCACTTCCAGATTCTGGGGTAAGTTCCAAGAGTCTTTGGGTACTACACTGAAATTCAGCACTTCTGCTCATCCGCAGACCGATGGTCAATCCAAGAGAGTCATTCAGATATTAGAGGATATGCTCTGAGCATGTATCTTGGATTTTTGAGATAAGTGGATCAAGTCTTTATCGCATGCAGAGTTGGCGTACAACAACAGCTATCAGGCATCGATTGGGATGGTGCCGTACGAAGCGCTATATAGGCGAAAATGTCAAGTACCAATATACTGGGGATGGACAGAAGAGGGGAACGTTAAAAGGACTAGCGAGGTATGCATTCAAGAAATGACGGAAAGGTCAAGGTTATCCGAGAAAGGCTAAGGGCAGCGTAAAGCCGACAGAAAAGCTACACATATTTTAGAAGAAGGGAACTAGAGTTCTTAGTGGATGATTGTGCATTCTTGAAATTGACTCCTAGTAGGGGAATCCTAAGGCATCCAAGAGGTGGGAAGTTAAGTCCTAGGTATTTAGGACAATTCCCGATATTGGAGAAAGTTGGGCCGGTTGCCTACAGATTGGACCTACCTGATGGTCTAACTGGGATGCATGATGTATTCCATGTATCTCAGTTGAAAAAGTACAACCCCGATCCGAGTCATGTACTCAACGAGGAACCATTGCAATTGCAGCCAAATCTGAGTTATGTGGAGAGACCAGTTAAGATCTTGGAGCGGAGTATCAAGACCATCTGAAATAAGCAGATACCTATGGTGAAAATACGTTGGGATCATCAAGGAGCACAACATGCAACATGGGAAACGGAGAAATGGTTAAGACGGAAGTATCTGGATATGCTCTAAGGGTATGGAATTTGAATTTCGGGATGAAATTCTCTTAAGAGGGACGGGATGTAATACCCCGCCCAAAACCACATTTGACTATGGGGAATAAGTCATGCATTGCATAGAATTTCGCATTTCACGTGTTATCTTAGAAATTATTCTTGCATGGGTGCATGTTATTTTCAAAGTTGCTTTTGCATTTGATTTATTTGGTGAGAAATAATTGTGTTGTTTAAGAGTTGGTTCAGTGAAGTTTAGTCGAGGAGATGGAAGGATGAGAATTAGGGTGGAAAGAATTTCTTAGAGAAATATTAGCATTGGAGTTGGTTTGGAATAGCGGGGAGGTTGGTGATTTCCCTTGGTGACCCGAGTTCGAATCTTACCTTTTTCGAATCTTAGTTTCTTTTCGAAAATTCTTTTCCTAGACTTCTACATGTCTTGGCCGAAAAAGACCTAGCCATCCTAGAGAAATTTCAGCGCCATCATTCTACGGAAATAAGTCTCTATAGTTATTTCCTAAATTCAAGGATTTTTTATGTGAACAAAGACCACCTTTATTTTCAAGCCTTTGTTCTCTTGGATTTTCGGAAAACCCTAGCTGAAAAATTAAAATTCCAGCTTGATTTCAACTTATTAGATTTGGTAATGGATAGTTTGAATTAAAGAGTTGTTCCCCTAGTTGGAAACCTTGTTGATATTGAACTTAGAACCTTTGTTAAAAATTATGAAAATTTTCCAACTAGTGCCGCCACTTTTTGAGGGAATTTTAGCTCAACTCAAACTCTTCCAACACTCGGAAATCTTATCCAAAATACTTTAGAAAATCAGATTTTATCTTAATCCTACTTCAACTAGGTTTTGATTCCTTTTTCTAGCAGAATTTCGACAGCCTTGTGCAAGCACAAGCTGTCCGAAAATCCAGCACTTTTAAGTGCAATCGAACTCTTCAAACGTTAGCTCAAATCACCTAAAACATCTTCCATCTATTTAGATTATTTTTGCTGCACAAAATCAAATTTTATTCACCAAAAAAATCCAGAATTTTGGCCAGCTTTTGCCCAAAATTTTTGACAGCTTCCTATCAGAAATTTCGGCCAGATTGTACTCCTACTAAAACGAAATTTCTGCACACCAAAACCTACCAAAATCCTCAGCAAATTAAGCCAATTTTCAGCACCAAAAACCGTCACCCTTTTCTCTGTAAATCGCAGCAGAACAACAGCTACAAACGTCCAGAATTTCTTCCCCTTTGTTCAGCAAATTTTCACACAGCAAATCACTGCATGCGCACAGAATTTTAGTTCTCAAAACCTACTCAAACTCTTCCTGGTTTTGGCCAAAAATTCTGAACACATACAGCCCTTTACATGAGCTATATTTTGGCCAACATAAGGGACCAGATTGCAGAATATTTTCTTCTCATAAACCCTCCCAAATTTGGCAGCAATAAGGTGCATAGCAAGCTGCAATTTTCGCCCTTGCTGTCCAAGAAACCTAAAGCCATTAGGAGTCTTTCTAAACACCACCATCTAACCCTAAACCAATCTTCTCTAACCCTAAAACTTAGTAGCTGACTACCTTCTCCATTCTACATGAAAAATTCCAGCAAGAACCTCTCTACAATTTTCGAAAATCACAAGAACAACTCCTAGCAAGAAACCGATTACCCTCTAAGGTAAGAAAAAACCATCTCAACCTCTTGATTCCTTTCTTCCATCAATTCTTCTCCTTTTCTTCCCTTGAATCATGCCACCTAAAGGCTGATTTCATCCCTTTACTTATTTTTGGTCATAAGGAAGGAAAGAAGGTAGCTTTTCTCTTCTAATCAAATGAACTCGGGACGATCACCATAGGAGCATCGAGATCTTGCTAACCCGGTTGTTGCAAGGTAAGAGGATACTTACCCTTGATGTCAAAATTAAAGTTTAATATGGTTGATGAGGTCCAATAGCATGATGAATGGGTAGTTTGAGTCGAGTAATTAACTAAGCCTATTCGATGGATAGCTATGCCATGTTTTATTGTGGTAATGATGGAGATGAATTGTGATGGTCAAGTCAAGCCTTTTTTATATAATAATCATGTCTTTAATGAATATATGGTCATAGTATATGAACCTTGGGGTTTAGATCATTTATTTGGAATTAGATAGTGGATTGTGAATTGTTATGGGAATAAATGAGTTTAGAGCATGTTCGAATCGATTGAGACCCTGATCATGATATT